>CM076244.1:18980914-19173414 GCA_038380765.1 Odontothrips loti | reverse complement strand
CGGGCGGCGGCCAGGCCAGAGCAGCGCGGCAGTAAAACGTAGCAAACTCCGAGGGAGCGGCCGTAAGCCATGTGCGGGGCCTCGGCCGGGGTCAGACCACGGGGTGGGGCAGCAATGGACTCCGTCCGGATTTAACGCCATTTTGCAACTGCAATGCAAGGTCCCCTACAAGCTTCAGCCTTTACTGCAGGGGCTACTGTCATAATGAGACAATGGCGACCATCATTATTTGAACTCGATAAATAGGTGTAGAAGCACACGTTAGTGATCCCCGAAATATGACAATGTTGCATTGAATGGGGAACCTTCTTTCGGTTACAGTGTTCGGCATCGAAATTTAACGTTTTACGAACGAATTTTGTAGGAAATGCTTGCGGGCAAGTGGCCGGAATTTCACGATTTGGCGTCAATTGCCAAAGTGATTAAGGGCAGGCCCCAATCGGCTCGGGCTCGGGTCGGGTCATCCACTCGGCTCGGCTCGGCTCGGCTCGGCTCAGCTCTGCGCTCTCAGCCCGGTCCCTGCCCCGCCCGGCTCGGCCCGGTCGGAACTTCCGAGGCGTGGGCAGCGTCTGCAATGCCACGGCCTCGGCCACGGCCATGCAGCCCGGAGCCTCAAGAGCCCCGGAGCCCCCGGACCGGAGCCCGGGTCGGCGGGCTGGACGTAGCGTCACATTCCATTTGCAGTGCCGGCCGCTGGAGCCGCTGGAGCCGCTGGAGCCTCCGGGGCCTCCCGGCCTGCAGGACAGGCAGCGCGCGTGGGACGTCGCGGCGAGTATGAATGTGTCCGACCGAACCGGACCGACGACGCCAGCCGCCGCTGGGCCCACAGCCCGCACCACCCAATACAATGAGAGGGAGAGAGAGAGGGTGAGAGAGAGAGGATGAGAGAGGGAGGGAGACAGAAAGAGCGGCACAAATCGGACCCGATCCTCCACAGCCAGTCCCATATGTCCCGGGATGTCCGCAGAGCCATATCCAAACTTCTGGGAACAGCGAGGACCGGGAAGTACTGTACCTAAAACACCCGACCAAGTTGTGGCAACTGAACTAGACTTCGTGCAGGTCCTAGTTATGATGCTAGGAGCCACCTCAAGAAATCTGGTCGAGTTGCCACAACTTTATCCCCGTCGTTCACGTTTTAGCGCGAATCGACTGTCGGGAGACCGGGACCCCGCAGCCGGGCCGCCACGGCAAACAGAAGCGAACCCGATACACACAAACGGCCGCTGCCGCTTCCGCCCCCTCGAGGACCGCGGATCACGGCTAGCCCGGCCTGCCCGGCCTGCCCGGCCCGACGACATCCCATCGGAGAGGCAAATTGAAAGTCCACATTGAAGGGTGCTGCTGCCAGCGCGCGGTGGTGGGAAAGGGGAGAGTGGGAGTCGGTGTGGAGGTGGGGGGTGGGGGGGGGGGCATAGCCAATCAGGCGGCGGCCGCTTTAAATCAGTCCGAAACCGGACCAGCGGCGGCAGTAACCACAGTAACGGCAGCGCGCGGGCGTCGCAGTTTCATGGCGGAACGGCGGCACACACAAGTGTACAGCCCGCTAGGCTGGGCTGGGCTCGGCTCGGAGGTTGATGGAGGTGGGGCCGCCGCCTCCTGCTCCGCTGGCGCCGCTGGCGCCGCTGGCTCCAAGGCCTGCGCTTCTGCGCTCCCTTTCGCGATACGCACAGCACGGCGTAGTACAAACAGCACAGCGGGCTACCACCGCTGCAGCTACCGCCGCCACCGCCGTAGGCTGCCAGGTGTTGATGCATTTATGGCCCGCGCTGCATTTAGGCCCCGAGTGGAACGGCCGCCGAGGGGCCTCTGCCCTGTGGAGGAGGGGAAGGGGGGGGGGGGGGGGGGGGGGGTTACAGGCGCCAGCGCGTTCTTGGCAAGCAGATGCCTTAAAGGCTTCCCGAAGGAAATCACGAGCTCGGCACACACAGCCACACGGCGGCCGGGCTGCGCGCAGAACCGCGGCAGCGGAGGCTCGGCGGGCTGGGAGGGGAGGGGGAGGGAGGGAGTGTCAGCGGGCTCAGAGGGCTGGGAGGGGAGGGGCGGGGAGGGGAGGGGGGGGGAGGGGAGGGAGGGAGTGTCAGCGGGCTCAGAGAGCGCCCCGTGTTCCCCACCAACTATCTTGTTTGAATCGCACAGGCGCACCCCATAAAACCAGGAGCGCGGTGGCGCCCCGACGGCCCCCCGGGGGGTCGGGGCGTGCCGCCGGGGGTTGCGAGGGAGAAGGGGGGAGCGTTTATATTTATTCTTATACCGGCTAGTTGCTACATTCTGTTTGAAATCTCTGTCGCAGGGTATGGCTGATTTTTCTGCTCACCAATATTTCTGTCGAATTATTGCTAATTATTGTTGTAATATGCAATCAAATTACATTAACGGGGAGCGAACCTGGTCAGAGTGGGTCTTGTCAGTCTTTCGGAAGGTCCTCAAATAGAAATTTACAATTTTGGGCAGTGTACCCGACCAAGGTACGCTGCCGCGTTGCTAATAAGTGGGTGTCATCTCATTCGCATTAACATTCACATTCACGTTCGCTTTCGCAAATGGCCAAGGCCACGCGGCCCGGCCCGGCACAGCACGTCTCCTCCAGGGCAGACAGACAGCCCCGTTGACGCACAAGGTGACTCGGGAACTCACCTTTCTCTGGAGTTGTCGTGGCCGTTCATGTGGCTCTGCGACATGCTGGGGACCACCGAGCTGCAACAGCAAGAAGGAAAACCAGGTCAGAAACCCCGGCACAAACACGCCGCACGGTCGCGGGTTCGAATACTGGTGGCGCGGCCTGATTCCTTCCCTCAGCACCGCCGCCGCTCGCCACCCTCCGCTCTGCTTTTCAATTAGGCCCGTCCTAACGAGAGCCGCTTCGGGCGCGCGGACAGTTTCGGCTGCCGCCCGTGCGCCACTCCATTCAATTTCATTCCATTCCCTATTTGGCGCGTGCCGCGGTCCGGTAGGCATACCAATGAGCAAGACAGAGAGGGAGAGACAGAGGGGCTGAGACAGAGGAGGGACCGGAGGAGGGGCCGGGGGAGGGGCCGGGGGGGGGGCAACCTCGTTGACGCATATAGCAGGTGCAGAGAGGGGTCGGGTCACACAGGGCGTGGCGCAGAGGACACAAAAAAAAATGAAAGAACTTATTTATTTAAAGGGCGTGGCGGGGGTGGGCGGGGTGGGGGGCGCACGGGGGCGAGCACGGGGTGCAGCCCCCGGCTCCAGATTTACCCCCCACGGCAGAAATAACACAATAAAAACATGGTTGGTCCTCGGCACGCCGCATAGGGGCCCCCAAGCCCCGCCATGCCATCGGTGTCCCCGGGTGTCCCCGGCCGGCGCAGTGACCACGACGCCCCGCCCCGCCACAATAGCGCACGTCCGCCCATGACAGTCATGAGCTGAGTGGCCTCCCGCCCCGCCCCCCCCCGCTCTCTCACCATGATCCGCCGGCACCAGGCGACCGGCATGTCCCATAGTTCCCACGGCAGTCAAGGCGTGCGATACAGCCAGTGACAAAAACAGCTCACAGACGGACTCCCAGCCCAACCCCCAAATCAGCACCTCCCCACAAACATGGAATACTCTCTAGTATCCCCGCAGAGTCCTCCACTCCGCACACAGCGCCTGCACAGCCCGCAGCACTCCCAAATGAGCGGGGCGAAAACAAAAGAAGCGGGCCGGGCCAGCGGGGAGGGGCTGCACCAAACGCGCCCTGCGGATGACGGGGTCGCAGTAAGGGTAAGGGGAAGAGTCGTCGTCAGCAGCAAAAGTCCCAAGTCAGAGGAGCAGGCTCACAGACACCTTCGCTGGCATCGATCCCCCCCGAGTGCATCAGGGGGAGGGGGAGGGGGGGGGGAGGGGGGGGGGAGGCGCTCCATCTCTCTGGGTCTCCTCTCCTCCCATTGCAATGGGGCTCACGGAATAATCAAGCTCAGTCTTCAGACTTTACGACCCTCCCTTTATCCCGGGTACTTTTACGAAAAGGCAGATGGGAGGGGGGAGGGGGGAGCTGATGAGGGGAGGGAGGGGGTGGCTAGTGACTCCTCCTTCCATAATGAAAGCGGAGGGACACAAGAGGCGTGGAATCGACGGCCGTCCTCGCTCCCCGGCAGGAAAACCCCGTGCCTGTTAGGCCGACCCGCAGAGCGCGCATGCCCGAGGGCTGCCTACCCCAGAGCGCCTAGCCCGGCCCGGGCCGCTCAGGCCGCTCCTGCAAGGGCTCCACAACTCTTCCCCTGATTGTGTTGATTGTGTCGATGATTGCAGCTGATTTTCAGAAAATTCCAAATATGTCTATAAATGGCGTTTTACGGTGTGTTGTAGCCCTTACATGTAACTGAAACTTCCTTCTACTGTAGTTTAGAAGATGTAAAATCTGAGATCGTACAGGTGCACACTGATTATCTCGAGTTGCAGACCCCTCGGTACACACCGCGCACGTCCTAGGGGTTACCCAGGGCGCGCTTGCTGTACCGGGCGCGTTTGCTTCCACAGAGGGGGAAAACGTGGTAAAAACGCCGTCCTGGCCATACCCCGCACCGCACCGCACCGCACCGCACCGCACCGCACCGAGGGCCGTGGCGAGCCGTGCCGTGCCGTGCCAGCAGTGCTGGCGGACAGATCGATCAGTATCCGACCAAAGAGGCCGGGCAGAGCGGGGCGGGGCCGGAGCCATGGCACGGCGCTGGGGCATGGCGCTGGGGCTGCCGGCGGGGGCTGACAGCTGTCGCCGCCGCTGGCGCCCCCTCCCCGGCACGCGTCATCACGCACGCACGCACACGCACGTGCACGGTCGCCACGGTCGGCTGCTCCTCGAGTAGCCGGACCGGACCGATTGCCTCAAAGTGAAACCGGCGTCCGGCCGGTGTGCGGCGGGCACGGGGCCGGAGCCGAGCGGAGCGGAGCCTTGGCGCCAAAGTCAAAGGGCGAGCGCCCCGCAGACACTACACCTACACGAGCAGCAGCAGCAGCAGCAGCAGCAGCAGCAGCAGCAGCAGCAGCAGCAGCAGCAGCAGCAGCAGCAGCAGCAGCAGCAGCAGCAGCAGCAGCAGCAGCAGCAGCAGCACGACACGGCAGGAGGCAGAGAGTGAGAGTCAGCCTGCGCGGACACGTGGCAACACCGCAAACACACCGGAGGGTGTGGGGGAGCAGGGTGGAGGCCGGCCGCCGGCACGCCGCCGCCGCCGCCTCGCACCCCCGGCCCCGGCCCCGGCCTCCCCTCCCGTGACGGCTGCTGAGAGGGGTGTTTACCGCCCGGCCCGGCCCGGCGCTGTGCTCTAAGGTGAGAGCTGGGCGGCTCGGCTATACGGCCCCGGCCCCCGGCCGGCTGCTGACAAGAAAGGAAATGAAGAAACATGCGACAACAAGAACGGTGGCCCGGAGGGATAAGGAAGGGAACGGGGGTACAGCTCGGGGAACAGTGAAACACAGCGGAGGAGGAGCTAGGGGCTGACAGGAAAGTGAGAGTGGTTCTGGTGCCCACGGCCCCGCCATATCGCAAGGGCAGCCCAGCCGTCATGCCCAGCACAAGTTGAATGACCCATGGCCTTACGGCCTCATGGCCCATGCCCGAGCAGGCTCAGGCCCATGGCCCTGCCCAGCAGCGCCACCGCTCGATAGCCACCCCCTCAGCCTCTCTCTCTCTCTCTCTCTCTCTCTCTCTCTCTCTCTCTCTCTCTCTCTCTCTCTCTCTCTCTCTCTCTCTCTCTCTCCGTCTCTCTCGCTCGCTCCAGCTGCTTCCTCCCCGCGCTCTCGGCGGGGGAGAACAATACGCTGAACCCCGTTGGGGATGAGACAGGTGTGTACGGGAATCAGACAGAACAAGTCTTCCGCCACGGTGTGTGCGGGGGCTGGGGGCGGGGGGCGGGGACCGGGGGCCGCGTGCCGATTCGTGCCCTCCAGGTGCCGCGAGTGATCACTCGCGGCACGCCCACATCACTCACTTCCAAGCCCACGGCCAAGCGGCGAGCGGTTGGACACCGCGCCGGCGTTCACTGAGACTTGTGGGCTGACGGACGGCGTAAGCGACTCCTCCCCGACCATTGTCGGGAGGACAGGCTAGGGCCCTTGACTTCCCTTCCTATCTACGTGGCGTTGGGACCTTCATTACCATGACAAATCTTTCCCTTCCCTTCCCTCTCCACAACGCCGAGGGCGGCAGGCGGCAGCTGCACGGGCGCGACGTCGTGTTGGCTACCCTGCTGCTGCCGGCTGCTGCTGTGACGCTCGCCTTGAGGTGACAGGCGACACATCTTCCTTCAAAAGAGACGCACGATGCTGGGGGCGGGGCCTGGCGGGGAGCGGGCGGGGGGCGGGCGTCAAACTCGAAGAGGAAGTGATGGTGACCCCCGCGGCCCTGCGGTGCCCTGCGGTCGGGTGCAGCCGGCCCAGCACAGATTGTCGCCTCGAGCTCTGATCGCAGACAGTGGCCTGTTACTCCGCTTCCTCATGTCATGCTTCTTGATACTTCGTCCAGATGCCGTAGACGGGAGTGGGAGCGGCAGAGACAGACAAAGACCCCAACCAGTAGGCACAGCAAACACGAAAGTTGAGAGGCGTGGCACGTGAAATAAGGAGCGAAAACAGAGCCCGGATCAGGGGAGGCTGTACGACAGGTGAGCTAATCAATGGGGGTAGGGCGCGGGGCGCGGCCGAGCCGAGGCTCCGTCGGGCTCGGTGCGCTGAAGAGACACAAACACCGCAGCGATCTGGGCCCGGAAGGCGAACCTCGACAAATGCCACATATATACACGAATGTACAGAGCGAATGACAACTGAACGGAAATGAATGAATGGATGGATGGGTGAATCAATGAATGAACCAATAAATGAATTTAATGTTGAGTAAATACGAGGGGACGAGGAGTGCGTGAAGGAGTGAATGGGGCACGGCCGCGCAGAGCCCTGGGCACAGCGGGCACAGCGGGCGACACCCCACTTCCCCTCACCCACTACCGCCGCCGCCCCTACTACTACTACTACTGCCGGGTCGTTGCCAAGCAACGCAGCATCGCGCTCGATCCTCGCCGTGCGGCGCGGTTCCACCCACGTGACACCACCACTGCTACTGCTGCTCTGCTGCTGCTGCTGCTGCTGCTACCACCGCTGCCGCCGCGGCCCATGCTGAACGGCACGGGCGGCAGCGGCGTAACCATAGCAACGAAAACAACCCCCAAGCGCCAGTGCTGGCCAGTACCTGTCGGGGTCGTCGCTCCACGCGGCCACGACAGGGAGGGGGAGTGGCGGCTCCATGGCGCGGCCGGCAGGGGCCCGGGGGCCTGGGGGCCCGGGGGCACGACGCACTGCACCGACTACTCCACTGGACTTGGCGGCGCTGCACTGCACATGGCCGACGGCCTTTCACTGCTGCCACTTCGGTACACTACTATTGATTGTGGGCGTGGCTCAGGCACACACACAAACAAACACACACGCACGCACGCGCACACACAAAAACACACGCACTCGCAAACTCACTTCCCGAGCACGTCGTCGACGAGGATGCCGACGACGGCGACGAGGACGGCCAACAACGCGTCTAGGCCGTGGCCGTGCCGTGTCCGCACTCAGCCCTTACTGACTTGCACCCTGCCTCCTCCCATCCCATCGCTTTGCCGCGACTCGTCAGGGCGAGGCAGGGGGGAGGAGGGTGCCGCCCACCACCGCCGCCGCCGCCGCCGCCGCCACCACCACCACCCCTCGGCAGCGCCTCACCCCGCCCCCCCCCCGCGACGCGCCGCCGCCGCCAGAGCGCGCACCAGGGACTCCATCCGCGTACGCAAAGCACCGCACGGCCGCCGACACCACCATCCTCGGCGGCGCGGGTTCGAGTCCCACTGCACCACTGCTTCATCGAATATTCCGGCTGCCTGAGCCGGCGGGCCCCCGTGGGGCTCGCGGCTTGTCTTATCCACCGTTCCACGTCGTTACCCCCGTCGGGGCCTCCCAGAGGGGCGTGCGGTAGGCAACCCCAACCCGGCAGGCCCAGGCCCTACAAACACCGTTCTCGAGGGCCAAGGCCATAGCGCGGGGCACCGCCCGGAAGTGTGAAGCGTACACGCGCCTGCCAGGGTAGGCCAGCCCGCACGACGCGCGTGCATGCATGAGTCGTGGTTGCCTACCCTGCAGGCGCCGTTTGAGTCTAATTAAACGGCGACGGCGATTGCTCAGCGCACGAGCCCCCCTTAGAAGATCGCCTCCATTAATCTTCGGCGCTTTCAACGACTTGGTGGGATCTCGGCTCGGGCTCTGTGGGTATACGTCAAGCCCGACGGTGCCATTCCCTCCGGGACAGTAGAGCGAACACGCCGCGAACCGCCACGGGGAAGCCCCCCACTGCCCCCCTCAACGCCACTGCACCGAACATGTCCCTACCCCTTTCCCCGCCACCAATTCCATTTCCCCTTCCTTCCAGAGAGAGACTCGAGTGACCCCCCCTGCCGCCCCCTGCCCTTCCTCTCCCCGACAGCCGTCGCCCCGCGTCTCCGATCTATGCGGGGATGGTCTTCGTCCAGGCGCGTACGGCGTGGCGCGGCGTGGCGAGGCCGTGCCAAGCACTGCCACTTCCGGCTTAACCCACATAGTACACGGCCAGGAATAGAGCAGCGGCGGCCAGCGGCGGCCAGCGGACCCAGCGGACCCAGCGGACCCAGCGGACCCAGCGGACCCGTCAAAAGCGGATGGCGGCGGACCAGAACCAGTTTGCTCGCAATTTGCAAAGTTTGGACACGGGCGGTGACGCGGGGAGCACGCGGGGGGCCCTCCGCGGGGGGCCGTAGTCTGGGGACCTTGGGAGCCCTAGAGCACGAAGCCCTAAAGGGAGTCCCAGAGGGATCCCCAGAGGGGGAGTCCTAGAGGGAGTCCTAGAGGGAGCCCTAGAGGTAGTCCTAGAGGGAGTCCTAGAGGGAGTCCTAGAGGGAGTCCTAGAGGGAGCCCTAGAGGGAGCCCTAGAGGGAGCCCTAGAGGGAGCCCTAGAGGGAGCCCTAGAGGGAGCCCTAGAGGGAGCCCTAGAGGGAGCCCTAGAGGGAGCCCATCCGCTTAGAGTCTGGGTGCTATGCTGTCAGCGCCAGCGGGGAGATGTGCGCACATAAAGGCTCCGCTGGAGATAAGCCCCGGCCCTTCCCTCGCCGAACGCTCCATTTTCAGTTTCCTCCGCGCAACACGCTGGGCGGGCAGGGCCCCCCGGGGGGAGGCTGCGGGGGGTCTGTGCGGGGCTGTGCCAATCTCGGCATCATCCCCCGGCAGCAGCAGACACAGAGTTGGCGGGCGCATTGCGCTCCCTCCTCGAGCCACCAAGCTCTATCGATTGGCCAATGAGCCGGCAAGGGCGTGGCGGCGTGGGGCGTGGCGTGGCGTGGCGGGGCGGGGCGGGCCCCAAGCCCCGTTGCCGCGCCGAAGTGCATGCTGCTCACGGATCGCCTCCGTGCGTCGCCAGTAAAGACAAGCCGTAGGTAGGCAACTAGTACGCCACGCGCCGAAAGGCGGGACGAGGCGAGTCCACCGGCACCGGCACCGGCAGGGTAGACAGGGCGCGCGCCGCTCGCAGCGCTTCGCCGGGACGGAGTGTCATTAAAAGCTACGTATTAGTACGCAGCAGTGCGTAATCCGCGTGCGTTCAGCAAGTGCCGAAAGGGCCGAGCAAAGAGCTTTGCAGCTTCAATTTTCTTGGTGCGCCCTCGCGTTGTGAGGGTGTTCAAGAACGTATTCCGAAAGCCATTCCGCAGGCATTACGAAGGTATTCTCCAATCTCAATAATTCTTTAAAACCCATTTTATAGGGCGTAAAAAACGGTCAAGATTATATCAACATTCTTCTCAAGAGAAGTTGCAGGTAGCGCCCCTTCCGACCGGGCCGGGACGGGACGAGCCGAATGCGGTGTGGAAGTGAAACTGACCGTCGGTCGCCCTCGACCTCCTCAAACTGTGCGTGCCCAAGTGCGTGTGTGCGTGCGTGCGTGTGTGCGTGTGTGCGCACGTGGGGGGCGAGGAGGAGGCCTCCGCCGAGGCAGCGTGGCCACGCGGACACACGACTTCCCCTGGCCTCCAGTCCCCATAAAGTGAGCCTCTCGATGAGTTTGGAGTCGTTGGAGCCCCGTGTACGGTAGTGGAAGGCCTGGGAGGCCCGCGCCGCCCTCGGAACCAATCTGATAACCTTCCTGTGGGGACCGTCAGCCGTACTAACCGCATAGTATTTGGACATCTGACGGACCAGATCACACAATCTACCTGTGCAGTACTGCAAACTGCTACAATATAACCAACTACAAGCCGAGCCCGAGACTCGCGGGAGGTGGCGGTGTACACACTGCTCTGACCACGCCCCGGCTGCCCAGTGGCACGCATACACACACACACACACACACATCCACACATACACACACACACACACACATCACAGGGCGACGATCTTGACCCGCATGCAATGCACAACGACCTACTTAAAGTGAGCCGCGCCGCACGGCAATCTCAAAAGCGGCGACAATTACTCCTCATTCAGCAGCCCGACACATCCTCGTTCCCCACCCCGTTGTGTATACCCTCTTTCGTTTTTCACGATGGAAGAGATTGAACAGAGGGGAGGGGGTGGGAGACAGAGAAGGACAAGATAGTGACGCGGGCAGTGAAAGAAAAGGGACGGCATGACGAAAGTAGCGGGACATGATCCCGGAGTTACGAAATGCCTGCTTGGTGTGACTCAGCCCCGCCCGCCCTGCCCGGCCTCCCCGGGCAAGGCGCGGCTCTTGGGGTGGCTTTTGCTGCTTCTGCTCGCCGTTGAGTCACATGCAAGCCCGCAGGAGGGGAAGGGGCGCTGTGACTCCCTCCCTCTCTCTCACACAAACACGCACTCTCTCCGACCCGCGTTGCGTCCACCGTCCGCAAACAAAGGCGCAGGCAGCCGACGGTTTGGCTAGAACTAACAGTGTGGGTGCCGTGCCGAGCCGTGCTGTGCCATGCCGTGCCGTGCCGTGCTGTGCCATACCGTGCCGTGCTGTGCCGTGCTGTGCCATACCGTGCCGTGCCGTGCCGTGCTGTGCCTGCGCCAGCCTTTGCCCCCCGGCCGGCTGCAGCCAAATGGCACGACAGGGATAAACCATGCGCTTTGGGATTCGCCAAACTAAACGATCCGAAACAATCGGACGGCCCCGGGCAGGCGGGAGACGGAGAAGAGGAGGAGGAGGAGGAAGGGGGGGGGGGCGTGGTGGAAAGGGAAGGGAACTCTTGGCCTGAGGCCCCTGCTGGGTAGGCCGGCCCGCGGGACACGGCTGCTCAGGGGGTTGCCTACCCGGCGGCACTCGGGGGTCCCCACGACAGGCACGAGGCACGGCCAGGCAGCCAAGGCCGCGGCGATAGGATGGAGTGGATGGACACAACAGCACGGCGATGCCAGGCGATGCCAGGCGATGCCAGGCGATGCCGAGCGCGGACCGGTGAATCACCCTCACAGCGTAGCCAGCGGACCGCGGACCACCTGACCAGGACAGACTCACGACCGTCTCACTTTGCCAGCGCGACTTATTTCTCGTCCCGGCGCTCCTGCCTCCGGCTTCTTGCGAATCTCCTCGAATTGGCGGGTAGCCCGTTTCCGGAATACTCTCATTTGACCAACCCAGGGGCCCAGCGCAAACCTGTGGCCAGTGCGCGCGTGTGCGGATGGCGCCTGCTGGGTAGGCAACCACGACTTGTGCAGGCACGCGAGTCGCGCGGGCTGGCCTACCCTGGGACTCGCAGGCGCTCGGCGTGGCCGGTCACACAGCCTTGCGTGGCGGTTAAAGGGAGGAGGACATTCGGACGGAGGCACAACGGGGAACACAACTCGGGACACAAGGTCCGTGCCTCCGTGCCCGACGGCCCCGATGGCGATGACTTATCACATCGGAGCGGAGCGGCGATACCGGCTATCGAGAGGCAAACGGGGCGTGACGCCATAATTAACGCCGCGCCTTTATCTCGCGCACCTCAGCTGCGGAGCGATAAGGGCGTGGTCCGGCGGGGCGGGGCAGGGCGGGACGGGGCAGGGCGGGGCAGGGCGGGGCGGGGCGGGGCAGGGCAGGGCGGGGCGCGGCCGGAGCCCAGCACCGCAGCACCGCAGCCGCTGTCGTGTCACCGAGCTGCCGGGACTCCAAAGGGCCAAAGGTCAGCCTGTCGGCGGGGTGGCATGGGGCCGGCCGAGCAGCGCTACATAATGTGCACCGCTTTTTCGGAGAAATTCAAAGGCACTATTATGGAGACCGAAAATTTTCAGATAGCTTTTATGAAAATTTCAACATGGCAATGACACAGTAACCGACTCTTACACCCATGTTCATTGAATTTTCCGATCGGAGAACCCACAATTTTTCTCCAAAAACTTTCAGCGGAATTTTCCGACAAGTGCGCACGCAGAGCGCCCGGTCGGTCCCATTAACACCCAGCCCGGCGCGGCGCGGCGCAGAACCCCGGGCGGAGCCGTGTGACCATGAGTGCAAGGCGCTGGGCTGGGCTGGGCTGGGCTGGCGTTATCGTCAGAGGCTGGCTAGGCCGGGTCTCAGCTCAGCAAGGCGGCGGGGCGCTCCTGGCGGCCCAGACCTCGATGCCAGCGGGAGCGTTCACGTTCACCAACAACAAAAGGGGCATGAGTCGACACGGGCCGCCTGGCCTGGCCCCGTCGGTGCTCCGGCATCCTGCAAACTCAGCATCCGGGAGCGTCTGCCACTCATTGGCTTTTCCCTTCCGATCCGGACCACAAATCCAGAGCCTCACGTCCCACCCAGGCACCCAGGCACATTGGAGGAGGAAATTCGGCAGAACCCGAAGTCTATTCATATGCGCGCCAGATCCCATCCTCAGTGCTGCTGTCCTGTCATGTTAGTTTCTTGTTTTCGGCTCCCACTCATTGATATTGATTCGACTCGCATCCATCCGTTCGGTACGCCCTACGGGTGCCCAGGTAGACCACTCCGTTTGAAGAGGCAAGGCGCGGGATCCTGACGGGATCGCTCAGACGGGGGGGGGGGGGGGGGGGCGTGACCACGGTGTGGCGGTGGATGTGGTACCCGCCGCTCCCCTTCCCTCTGGCCCAGGTCAACCGGCAGGAGGGCACCGCCCTCTCGTGCCCCCACCCCTGCAGCACCACCCCGCACTAGCAATGGACCAGGGGGCTGGGCTGGGCTGGGACCGGGGGCCACGATCGCGCTGCCTCTACAACCCTGCCGGCCGGGCCAGCCAGGCCAAGCCACCCCCTCCAGTGACGAGGGGAAGAAAGAGGCCCCGCGGGCAGGGTGCGGGGCGGGGTGCTGGGCGGGGGTGGGATGGGGCCGAGCGGTGCCGGGCGCAATGCCCTGCCCTGGCCTCACAACCGGCACCAGCAGCCCCACCCCACAGCCCGGAGCCGGGGGCCGGGGGCCGGGGGCGGCCGGCCTGCTAGCCTGCTCCCAGCCCAGTTCGCTCAGCTACCACCCCCGGACTCCCGCCCCCCAGTCCGCCCCCGCGCCAAAACAGCCTCCAAGCTACGCCCCAGCTTGGTCCCAGCTACGCCCTGGGCCGGTGCAAAGCCACCCTCCCCGCCACCCCCGCCACCGCGCAACAGTTGAACATCACCTTACCTTTGGCTTTGCTCTAAAGGGGCGGGCCATGGGCAGCCATGGGCGACCGATCAGTCATAGCAGTCCTCACCAGCCCCCCCCCCCCCCCCGGTCCCATATCTGCCCAGGGCGCCCAGGTTTGGAGGAAGGAGTCAGAGCCCCTTGGATAGGGGGCCCACAATTTGGAGAGTATCCCGCACACCCTCAAGGCACCATCCCAGATATTTTCCGTTGACTCGTTCATTTAAAGAAACGAAAATACACTGGTTTTAACTGACAGTCATGTCATCTACACAAGCAGAACGTACAGCACAGCACATGAAATACGACAAGTCTCAGGCCTCACACCGACTCACCCAAGAAGAAACTTTGGAGCCTAAAATTGCATAGGACACACAGATCCTTTTCATATTGCTTTAAATTTCATGGAAGTTTTTTCTTTTCTTTTTAAGATTGATGTAATGATCCATTCATGCAAGAAGCCAGATTAATATGTGAATATGACACACACTGACATCTGAGAGACAACAATTCAAACAGACACAGCAGCCCAGAAATACAGAGCAATTTTCACAGGGGCATTCAGGGCTGAGAGTGACAAACCAATTCAAACAGCTAGTGTAAACATAGCATTGGCCACTGGAAGAGAGCCTATATGGGTGTCTCAACAGGAATTTATTGCTCATTATGAAACAAAGTAGGGTCCAACAAAGCAACAAACTACAATCTTTTCCATGCCGCGACTAGACTAGTTCAACACTTCAACGTCACTTGACTTAAACGGCGCGATATCAAGGAAAGCAGCAACAGCTGACAGGACAGGCATAGTGCATGTTGTGTGGGAAAGGGTTGCCTGTCAAGCGAGGTTGGCAGACTTTGCTGTCACTTACCTTCCCTCGTGCAAACGCTTCAGGTCAGACATTTCCATTTCGAACTTGAGCCTGCTCACTTCACACAAAAGCATGTCCCTTTCTGAAAGCGCCGCTTTTAATTCAGATTTCAAACTGGCTATCTCCTGACACTGTCTGCTTATCACATTCACATTTTCTTCGAGCTTGACCCGCAGTTCTGACACTTCGTCGCGCCCCGTGCGCCAACCCATATTTTCGTCGATCACGTCAGTCATGTTTGAAATCACAAAACACGATAATCATTTGGTTCACAATTTCCTTACACCCCTTACTGCCATTTTTTATATTTTAGTGCACACCAGCCATTGCCATAATTAGAATCACAAACTCCGGGAGGTGCTACTTCTTTTCCCTTCGTCTGGTTTTGGGCGAGGTTTTGAATCCATGTGCCCAGTGCTCAGACCCATGAGCTGTCCCGGCCTTCTAGATTTCTGGTTGTAATGATAACCAAGAGTTTTTGAATGAAAACTCGTGTTGCGAAGAGAAAAAGGGCGTGCCATAATTATTATTTTGTATAGACTGTGTTTCCCGACATCGAAAGGTGGGGTTGCTCGTGAAACAAAGCAGAAAACCGGTAGACCTCTTACTCACGGGCTCCCCAATCACAGAAATTTTCTAACATGGCGTCCATATCAGTAGACAAACCAGAGTATCACAAGTGAACACAAACTGGCTTTCTTGTTTTCGAAGCTTTTTCTGCTAGTAAACGAGTGTTTAACGGTTGCCTGGATACCTGTGTTTTCATAATATTGTTTCATCTGTGGAGCGGTTAGATCAAATAAGTGTGAGCGACATCAATGAACTCGGTTGGTCCGGATCCTCCCAACTCGAGGTTGGAGCATTTCGCACTCATTTGCCAAGTAATTAGCGGTTCGTGCCGTGAAAGGTTGAACTGAGTGTCAGGAAACACCCTCCACTTGCGTTTTGTTAATCATCTGACCAGGAAACTGTAGTTCTGGCTACCAACGAGTTCGCCGATCCTTGCATTGCAAGTAAGTGACAGCCCCCTGCCGAGCTCTTTCATTTGGGGGACAATCACCAAATGTATTTACGTTTCATTCCTCCCCGGCACCTCTTCTAAAAAGTTATTCCCGTCTTTTCATGTAAAATGACAGTTGACGACCCCTCGTTCCTCAAACCAGAGTTCATCTCGGGGAGAAAGAAATATTTCCTAACCGAAACGGGGTGGGGGGAAAAAAAAAAAAGATGTGTGCAGTTAACAGGGGTCTCCACCATGTGTTGTGCTGTGCACTATTTATCTTTCTCTTGCGATTATATTGCATTTTCAACTCGTTTCTCCTTTAAATTGTCCATAAATGCATCTAAATTCAACCATATAGTGTGTCGTTCCTTTCATTGTTTCTATTCTATTGCTCTTGCTGATGGTAGACTCTGATTCAAGCACTGACTGAAATTTATGCTGTGTGTAGCTTTCAGTGCAGACAGAAGCTGTTATTTTATACATTTATCTGAGTTTATGATGACAATGTGCGTGTTGTAATCTGCCCTTGGTCTATACTTAAGGTCTGGTTATTCTCTACAAAAAATTGAAGGTCACAAAATTGATGCTGTAATATTACATTGGTTTTCAGAATTGAAACAAACTGAATTTGTATTTACAATATGTTAATACATTGTTTCCTGAATTTCTTTTGCAGACATCAGTGTAATGCTACATTCCGAATGAATTATTTGCTCTTCACAATGAGCCTCTTTAGGCTTGATGAAGCACCTACATTTGCTGTTTGCAAATTTGGTCATGTATAGGACATACTTCTGAGCTGATTAGCTGCAATTATTGCTAGCCGCTGAGGTAAGTCTTTGATCTCTTGTACAATTGTGGAAATGATATAAAAAGTTCTGTTCTGTATCAAAGTTTTTTTTAGGCAGTGCATGTGTAATGTTTCAAATTTTGATCAGTGTCGCCTTTTAACAGTCAGATTATTAATTAAGAAGTTTGTAGAGCATGTTTTGTGTAATTGTTGACTATTTGATCAGATTACATTTCAAAGTATTTCCTCCTTCTAAGGTTGTTTCAGAGTAGATGCTTCAGATTATTATTTTCATTATGTTTTGTTTGTTCTGTTTTTCTTTTTGTAAAGGCTCCTTATGGATCAAATGTATTTTTGTGGACAATGTCAGGTGAAGAGCAATCTATTTTATCCCTTGTGTGGTTAAATAAAATCCTTCACCAATGGTGAGTGCTTTTTAAAGTGTTGCTGTAGATTATTTGTCCAATGGAATTGGCATTTAGACTCCTACTTAGTTGTGGAATTACCATTTAATTTTGAATTTAATAAGCATGTTACTGGAAATTATTATGGCATGTGTTTCTGGTTCCAGTACACGTTCTTGAATATTTTTCATAGGCATTTTAATTGTTTTCTTTGTTAATCCTTGCTAACCAAAATTCTCCTGTTTTCAGTTCCGCAACAGCATGGCTCGTAAGGGTGAATCCTTACGGGCGATAAATGTGGCTGTGGTTGGCCTGTCGGGGACGGAGAAAGACAAAGGCCAGGCAGGGGTTGGGAAATCATGTCTCTGCAACCGTTTCATGCGCTCCTTAGCTGATGACTACAGTGTTGATCACATTTCAGTCCTCAGTCAGGTAACACATCAAAGTTGAAGTACTATTCCTCCAATTTTTGTTACTGTTCCTGTGTAACTTCTTCTCATTCTTCTTTCCAGACTGACTTCAGTGGAAGAGTGGTGAACAATGACCATTTTCTATACTGGGGTGATATAGTAAAATCAACAGAGGAAGGCCAAGAAGTTCTTTTCCAAGTCATTGAACAAACAGAATTCATAGATGATGCTTCTTTTCAGCCATTTAAAGGTAAATTTAAGTATGTTGAGTTCTTCTAAATTGCTGTATTTTATCAGGTTGTTATGTAAGCACTTAATGACTGTATGATATTCGCAAAATGTATTTTATTTATATTTGTATGTTGTAATCGTATTTTATTGTTGAGGGTATTCGTTTACACATGTCTTTGTCTAGGTGGAAAAATGGAACCATACACTAAAAGATGTACCAATACGAAGCTTACATCTGCTGAAAAACTCATGTACATCTGTAAAAACCAACTAGGTAAGCTAATGCTGCTATTCTTTATCATGTGGCTTGAAAGCTCCAGAGAAGACAAGGGGACTGCCTTCGTAATTTACAGCTACATATGTTTTCCACCTGTGTTATGACTAAAATACTATTTTCACGCCAACAGGGATTGAGAAAGAATACGAACAGAAGGTGATTCCTGATGGAAAATTCAATGTGGATGGTTTCTTGTGCCTTTATGATGTCAGTGTGGTTCCTAGCCGATCAATAGAAAAACAAACAGAGGTAGTTGCTGCGATCTTAAACAACATTGTAAAGACAAAGAAGCCAGTAATTCTGGTTACTACAAAAAATGATGATGCAAACGAGTTGTTTGTCAAGGAAGCAGAAAAACTCATAACTCGTAAAGAATACAAAGGCGCTATTCCCATGATTGAAACTTCAGCCCATGAAAACATAAATGTCGACTCAGCATTTGTTGCTTTGGCTCAGCTTATTGACCGTTCCAAGGGTAGAATGAAAGTTGTACCCTTCATAGAAGCAGCTAGAGCACGCAAAGAAGTTTTAGATCAAGCTACTGAGGTGTTCCAAAGGCTTATTCGTGCTCAGGTCACTGATTATAGGGCAGGATGGGTGTCTACATCCAAGAAGCTTGCAATTCAACCTGACTTTGTGCGATTCGTAGATCAGTTTGGAATGGACAGTGCACATCGCCTGTTTCGTCGTCATGTGAAGAAGCTGAAAGATGAATACCTTGCTCAGCGAGTCCAAGGCTTTATGGAAATGCTTCCTGATGTACTTCAAGAAATGATTCCTGACCTAAACACACTTCAAGACGGGTACAGTGCAGTCTATGTTGTAAAGTTTATCTTGTCATTGCTTAAAATATTTAGTAGGGCATAAGCATCTCTTGTGTTACAGTGATTGGCCTTCAGTCCAGCAGCACATTAAAGATCATCCAGATTTCAGTCAGTATTTCTATGAGTGTCCTGATGATTTACCATGGACAGAAGGTGATTTTGATGATCCATCAGAGACTCGAATTCCATTTGATGTTCTGGATACCACCGAAGCTGAAACAGTATTCAAGAATCATGTTAACGCACTGCAGCAAGAGCAAAAAAGACTGGAGTGAGTTTCTGTCCATTTTGTCTATCTCATTCAATCTTTGTCAGGCTTGTTGGTGAAGGACAACTGCAGTGTAACAAAATGCAATAACTGAAGTACATGAACAATCAGGCTTGGGAGCTCAATTTAATATTTATACTCTCTATTCTCCATTTTACATTGTAACACAAAGTTACACCACTTTATCACCGGTGGCATTATTGCTTTAATGTCACACATACTAACATCTTCCAGTGCTGGAAACATCCAACAATTGACCAAAAAATTAGTCTATTCTCGTGGTGTGGTGTATTCATTGCCTCAGGAATGCAATGCAATTGCTTTTAAGTAAAGGAGCTGCATCATTTTTGCTTTTAAGGGGGAAAAATAACATTTGTCTGTTTTACTAACTCCTTGTTCTAATCAATGTGGTGTTTCTGTTGTTTCTTTCCTGTGCTCGTGCTTGTGGGTGAAGGCTTCCCAAAAGGTATGTTTTGTCCTGGCATTCGCGGTAGTATCTTGCTTTTTACAGTTTCCTGCGCGATTTTCTTATATGTCATCCTGATCTGGTTATGTACCTGTTTTTTCCCCCCTTCTGAAACTTACTCTGTGTTGCATTTGAAGATGGAAAAAGCAGTTCAAGCAATTACTTGAAGACACCGGTTATGTTACACCGGGAAAACTGTTGTCTGAAGTGCGTGTGTTGTTCATGGGCAGAGAATGTTTTGAAGCTCTCTCTGATCAAGAATGCCAATCAATTTATGACCGCCATCAAAAAGAGATAGTGGAAAAAGCAAAGCACAACTTCCAGGTATGTTGTGTTTAGTTTCACTTGATGACATTTCTGTGTGTGCATGTGAAAATACAATTGTAATGTACTTGTGCTTTTATGCAGGAACTACTCTTGGAACACGCTGACTTATTTTACCACTTCAAAAGTATTGCTCCAACTGGCACAATTACTCAAGATGATATCAAAGAGATAACAGATGCACTTCAAGAAGACTCTCGCTACAAAGCTCTGGACCGCCTAGATCAGGACCGCAAACTTATGCTTTTCCAGCATTTAGGATTTGTTCATTGTCCGATCCGTGAACATTGCCCTGCTTTTCCAAACTGCATGGATGCTCTCATTGAACGTATCCTAGCCAACAAAGCTCATAGGTTGGAATTTGTGTTAATCAAATGTTATGCCTTATTCCTTTTGTTGGTGTTGTATAACATCCTAATGCTCCTGTTCACAGACCATCTTCGTGGAATCATAGCAGCCAGTGGCTTTTGAGCTCTGACAATAATCAGTTAAATTTAGTTATTTTGGGTATTGATGGCTTGGCAGATGAACTGGTCACTGAAATAAGGGTTTGTACAGCTTGCCCTTAAATGTGGTAGTTAATGTCATTGTTCACATTCATCTTACAATTTTATTTTTTTCTCCTCCTGCTTAGACCCAGTGTGATGATGATGAATATGAAATTGACTGCCAGCTGTACAGCCTGGATTATCGAATTATTGATGGTGATGTTAGCTTACCCCAGAACTCCTTTAAAACCTCAGATTTTGTTCCTCATGGTAGGTCCTCAACTTCATTTTCTGCTCCCTCTTTTTCATTCTGCATTATGTTTTTCATTTTGGGTCCAACTTTTTTCCAGGTTGCTTCTGTGTGTATTCAAACCCATCAACATTTGAGTATGTTCGAGAGAGTTTAGAGAAAACTCTGCTCTCAAACTTGGAACAAGATGATCGCCTTCCATTCCAAGGCCTTCCCATTGTTATTTTGTTTGTTGCGGATCCTTCAGTAGAAGAGAAAGAAGTGCTACGGCTCCGAGAAGAAGGCCAAAGCCTTGCTGATAGGTATACAAATATCCCAATACTAATTTATCTACAATTTTTTTCTGTGAGTCAGTAAACAAATTTTTCTTGGTATCACAGTTTGCAGTGTCCTTTTATTGATGTCACAATGGAAGACATTGACCCAAGTCAACGATTTAACGCTGATCTAGTGGCTGATGGACTGCGGCAACTCATTCTCAGTATTCATCACAGAGCAGGCTTCATAAATGTGTACCAATCAGTTATGGATGGTTCTGAGCCAGATATAAGGTATGTGTAGCTGCTGTTGGTGTTGTAATACTGTTCAACTTCCTCGGTAATAATGGACATCTTCTCAAAATGTTTACAGAATTATCATGTGCATGTTTTGTGGTGACCCATATTCTGTTGAGAATGTTCTTGGGCCTTTATTAAACCATCAGTGCTGCTTCTTGAGTGGTGAACGTAGCATTATACTTGAAACATTTCTGGGAGATTCGAAAAGGAAGGTTGAAGTTATCATTTCATCCTATCATGGTGCCAATGCCTTTCGTGATGACTTAGTTCATGGATTTATATTGGTGTACTCGTCGAAAAGGAAAGCATCATTGGCAACACTGAAGTAAGATTTATATCATATCATTTAAGTCCTATTTGCTTTGTCATTTCAACTTGATTTAATTTTCTTAAATTTTCCCTCTTTCCTTTCTAGTGCTTTCTCAATGAACATTCCCAACCTTCCTATTCAAATCATGGCAGTAACAGATTCAGGAGGTGCCAACGCTTTCTTTAACAGTGATCTCAGCCATTTGCTCATGACAGAGGGCAACGCCGTTGCAGATCGGCTTGGTGCTCATTTTATGACTTCATCATCATCTTGTCAACAGAAAAGTAAATATATTAAAATATATAATAAAGTTATTTGAGGCTAGATTGTATCAGCTGACTGCAAATCTAACAATCGTTAAAATTTCCAGCTGCCTTTTATACTCCATTCTTCAAAGAGGTTTGGGACAAGAAACCTGAAATTGAACAGGCATTCAACATGGAAGAACCTCCAGGTCTGAGTCGGTCAGCAGAGTGCACATTGGAAGTGCGACCGGGACGCCGACCCAGACCACCACCTCGCTTAGAAAGTTACCACTGCAAAGGTGGCTCTAATGATGGGTAAGTAATCATGTATTAGGAGTGTGAGTTGGAACTCCATTTAATTTTGGAACTCACTGTAATAAACATGTCTCTTTTTTTGCAGGAGTGGATCTGAAATCTATGAACGACTTCCCACTGATGCATCGCAGGGAGACGACATGAACCTGTCACCCTCATTCAATGACCGCATGCTGAGCCCCAGTGATGACAGTGATATCTATTCTCATGTGGATATGTACAGCCAGGAAAATGGTGATAGCCTAGTCAAACCCAGTGACATCAAAAATGCCAAAATGCATCAAGGTAAGCCTTTTGTCCATGCAAATAATTACTTTGAGCAACACAAAACGTGTTTGTTTGTCATTAGCTGTCAGTTCCTCACATGTCTGCATCAGGTTGCATATAAGGATGACATCTTTACTTCAAATTATCTCTAATTTTAATGTCATATGCCGATAATTGCTGTCAAATGCTTACATGGGGGGTGGTTGTGTGGAAGGAACCTAAATAATTTGACAGCATTTAGTCATGGTGAACATAGTTCGCGGATTGAATCTGTCATGCACTTATCTACCTTAATTTTCCATCTAATGTGATTGGGTTAAATTACGTATCTGAGATGAGTGTGCAGCTTGGTATGTCTGGTCTTGTGCTCTTGCTTTGGGGATTGTGGTGGTGATGGTATTGTGCTGTACACAGGTTTTCAGGTGTACCCCCCTCCCACCACTCCCCCAGAGCCCGCGCCTCCCGACCACCCACCTCGACATCCACACCGTCTCGTCAAGGCGACCACGCTGCCTTCGGGGTCTCACACCAGTCTCGACGAAATTACATGTACCGTATAACATTAGCTTTACATTTAGTCGTGGACAAGCACTACACATTATAGATAGGCGCTTAATCTTCAGTGATGCACAAATTTTTTCTATCCCCTGAAAAAAAATATCCTCATTCCTTCTGCTCCAAACTGGCATGCACAGTCATCAGGATGGGAGAAAAAGGTTTTGTTCAGTGGAAGTGAAATCTAAACGTTCTTGCCATTGAGGCTGTCACTTAAGTTTGCGTTTCTTGAAGTCTGTGAAATTTTATATATACTTCAATTCAAACAACTTTTTCACTCAGTTCTGGTGAAGCTCCTTGTAAAAAAATCCATGAGGTGCTCTTTTACATTTTGCTTTGAGAAATTTCTTCCTATGGATGCATGTTGGCTTAGATTTCAAAGAGTACATTGCTCCAACTTTTTCATACTTGCAATGTCAAAGCATGATGCCTATTAAATCACTGGCTAGCAGTGATTGATATGATAAGGTGTGCTTTCTTTGCATTGCTGCATTGTGTTTGGTTTTATATTTTCATCAATTTATATTGGGTGATTTCAGTGTCTAATACACAATGTCTACTGACTCATTTTCAAAGCTAGGTCTTTTTTTAATTATTTTATTTTATTTTATGGAAAGTAGGAAATGCTAGACATTGACTCTTCTGTGCAAGGCGACTTTTGTTCCTCTATTTCAGTGCTTACCATCACAATTTAGATCCTTCTTTGCTAGTCAGCTTGAAAGAAAATTGCTGCTGCTCGGTTGCCTTAGAGGCAATGCTATCAATGTTTTAACTCCTGATACAGTGCAGTCGCTGTCGGAGGTAACCTGAAGGGCCAGTGTTCGTGATGGATATTAAGGAAAGTTAAAGTTGAATTAATTAATATTGTAATATTGTATATCATGCCAAGGACTGGATAGCGTGCAATGCATTAGAAAATCAGAGATGTTCGGAACCGTTTTCATTATTTTCCATCATGTATCATCTGCTTGAAGTTACTTCTCTCACAGTAATCTGACTGTATGCAAATCTGTGTTAAGTCTTCTGAAGATGTGCCACTTGTTCAGTGGACAACTTTTCTTATCCATTAATTTAAGCTTCCTCTTATTTTGTGCACACTGATACCTTCATTTGCTCCTCATGTTAAACTTTGGGTTTGTTTGCAATGCCCTGGAAGGACATTCATTGCTAATGTTCTATCTCAAGAGAACAGCTCCATCAGAGTGGAAACCAATTGCTCAGCTGCCTTGTGGCTGGTTCTGGATTCTTTGTGTTACTCCATCTTCTACTTTGCAAAGTCTCAGAATTCATTTGATATATCAAGCTTTCTTTTCATGTGGTTGTTGTGTATGATATGAACAGAAAATTCTGGCTGCTTTGATCCTGTGCTCTAGAATACAATACCTACACTTTTCCATGAAAGACATTTTAACAACTCTTCTGGTTTACAAATTAATTTTTTATGTTATGCTGTCTGTGCTATTTACTAATGCCAAATCATATCTTCCCATAGCTGACATAAGTGGATCTAGGGAGTCACTTGCTACCAGAGATTCAGGTGATTTAACTTGTGGTTTTTCTCTTGGGGTCTGTTCTCAAACCACGTGATGGGGTCATTGAAATAATTTGATTCTGATTTGAAGTCGGGGACCATCTGTGAGAAATCTTACCCACCGCGCATTATTCCTCTTGAACTGGATAAAACGAATCCGGGATACATCACGTGGCTTGTGGACGTTTCCTGAGTTGGTAGTTGTGTATTTTGTGTTTCTTGTTTTGTGTTGCAAGTGTTATGTACTTTTATTGGTTTTTGTGTCACATTTTCCAGGATTTTTGCATAGTAGAAGTGGCTTAAGTTAGGTTTATCTGGTATTTTCTCACAATATCCATGTCATCTCTTTGCAGGATGGGTGGATGACTCAGTTTTTCTGCATCGCACTGATGGGGATGAGGGCATGTGGATGAACAACTATGCCCATCGCGCCTTCACAACAGGCCGCCGTCATATTCCTCCCACCAAAACGCGACCGAAGGGTAACAGCCACACACTTAAGGTAAAATTTTTTCTCTAGTACATATGCTTATTGCATTCTTTTTTCTCTTTTTTTTTCTATTCTTAACCTCAACAACCATATGCTTCAGTAACTGTGTTGTGCCAATTGACATGCCTAAGCCTTAGTCAACCTGAATTCCTAATGTCAGTAACAACAGAAAATGGAAGCATGTTCATTTTCTTCCCTTCATGAATTACCAGTCTTTTATTCATTTGCATTTTTAATTTTAATATATCTAGCAGTTGGCAGGTATGCATAGTATTGGTTCACAAAAATTGATTTTACATACTCTGTATTTTGCCTTTACAATCGCTGCCATTTAGAAAGCTTTCTCTTTTTAAAAACTAAAATAAAATAATTGATGTTTTAGTTACAGGGTAACCCTGTTACTTTCACATAGAGCTTTATTTGTTTTATGCTCCTTCATAGCATTATTATTTGAATTTGTTTATGAATGCCAAAACATTCAAGTGTTCCTCATTCAAAAGTGGTCTTTATCTATGTATCATCCCAGATCAAAACACTTCCATGTGGGTTTAGAAGGTTATCCCTAGCATGAATGGCACGTTTCACATATCCAAGAATTTGTTGACTTTCCCTATCTCACACCTTAACCATAATTATTCCAGCAACCTGGCAAACTGAACATGGAGGAATACTCCCGGGTGACAGATGCCATTGCTCGTATGAACATGAAAGGAAAGGAATCGAAGCTAGTCAAGTCACATAATAAACCTATATATGGCCACAATGCTCCCCTTGCTAGAGAAGAGAATATGGATGTAGTCTCAGAATATGCACAGGTGAGCTGGTTGATAAATTGATTTGGAAGTGTCTGTTTCCAGAAGGTGTTACATGGGTGCTTCAATGTTGACTGAAGTGGGCATGTTACTGTTTTGAGAACATGTTTTCCTGTAAGGGGTTGTATCTTCCATGTTTGCAAAACTCATTTGTATTATGATTGCTTACAACTTATGATTTATAATTGTTTTGTTCACTTTGGTTGACAGTTATGCAAGGCATTAGTTTATGTAAATATCTTAGTATTTTGCATGAAATTTTAGCAGCATGATACTTGCACATTGCCAAAAATCTGTTTTTGTGTCCACAATCTGGTTTGAAAGTCCTATTGTGCTTAATCTCAATAATCCATTTAAAGGAAAACAGTTGCTTGTTTTGAAGTTATCTGCTTTGGTTTCTTGACTGTTTTTAATTTGAATACAGGATGCGTTTGTAAGTTTGTCTTCTTATCATCTCCTTACTGTTCAATGTAGGTGAAAGATGCAGTTCCAAACTTGTATTCCTCATATGATGGAGAGTACACTTACGCGTTAGTTCAAGATGCTGTTGGCAACAACAAGTCTAAAGTTCGGCACAGGCGAGAAAAGGGCCGTCCAGGTAAGCCATATTTGATTTGTTACTAACTAGTCACATAATTTCTGGTCAGGGACCTTTAATTATTTTTTCATGTATATCTGCGAGCTTATGCTCAAACTGCTGAGGAATTATGTCATGGTAGACAATTACAGTGAAACAAATAAAAAGATTATCACTAACCCATATGAGTCTTACCTAATTTTCTGGTGTAACAATTGTGTGGTGTAAGAGCTACCATTTGTGGCTTCTTTTCTTCTCCGCGCTTGTAGACATTGCCTTCTTTTGGGTGCTTTTTTTTTCTGTTTGAACAAATAATGTAGATGGGAGTAGGTAGAGAACCAAATATAGTCTAAAATGCGGCAATTGGATCAGGGTTGTGTTTTCATCGAATCATACAGTTCCAAACCCAACTTTTCATTTTTGTGCCCTGCTCTGCGTGTTTGGTGTAAATCTCAACATGTGGAGAGAGCACTTATCACCGTCTGGTTTGTCTAATACCATGTGTTGTTTCCTAGCTTTCTCTGAATCGGACAGTGACTGGAGCTCTTTGGAGCGTAAGCAGCGGGCTGCTGAGGCCTATTCTAAAGCGAACCGCAAGCCCGCGCCTCACAAACGTGTCCGCAAGAAGCGGACGCCCATCCCTGTTCCCACCCCAAGAGTTCCCAACATGCAATCCTTTGCCCCAGACGGGGCTGGAATGCTTAGCTATCGCTTAAAGGATGACAAGTCCCGGGGTGCGGGCGAGTCCCTTGACAGAGGTACTAAATTTGTGCTTTATTTACACCACTTTAATGAATCTCTTGGAGCTTATCTTGTCAAATTCGTGCTCCTTACCGTTTCATTAACCTAGGCTTCCTTTCAAAAGTGGCAAACTCGAATTTTCCCAGCCACTATAGTTTTATTTTTTTTTAAAGCAATTACACACCAATCACCCAGTTTGATATCTCCGGTTTTGATTTCTGTAGCAAGCACTCAATTAATTAGATAAGCAAAACCTTGAAACCAGATGGCAGGCAACATCATTGTTTTTGTATGTTTTTGCTGCTATCTTTTGCTAATTTAAAGTTTTATTTTCCAATTCTGTTAATTTTAACTTGATTTATTGCATTCTGATTGAGACAAAATTCACTTGATTTTGCTTTTAATTTAATTACTAGTGCCTTTAGATATTGTATGATACCTGAGTTTTTAAATTTATGAAATATGTTTTGGTTTTCAATTATTTAAGTAGTTCACTCACCTTGTCTGAAATATGTAAGAACACACGGACATATTATCTGTCCTACAGCAAACAGCGAATCACCTTCAGATGCAAGTGATGCAAGTGACCCTGACATGTCTGCTGGTTCAGCCATGAGACCTCAAACAAAGCTTGAAAAACATTCATTCCGACTGAAAAAACGTACCCTTGGACCTGCTCCTAGGCCTCCTGTGGTGCCGAATCCCACAAGCCTCGACAATGATATGTTCTCCCCCTCCTGTAAGTGTCTCCTATCCTCACTGTGTGTTGTAGGAATATAATTGGTATTTTTTTATTTTTCTCAGTAGTTCATTTTGAGTGTTTTCTTTTATTGTTATGCTTCTCAGTCACATTTTTTCCCCACACACAATTCATCCACCTGTTTATCAGGGTATAGATAATTGTGAAACTGTTCTGGCTTTCCTCATACAGCGCAGTTCTCAATATGTTATCATAGTCTCGAACTATTGAAAACAATCTGTATGCTTGTTTTCAAAGTAAATTATGTAGATTGCTTTTGTATCTTCTGTCTTTGTGCTCTGAAGTAGACTCATTTGATATTCCTTTTTCCTAGTCCACTTGCTTTCAGCTTGTGTCATCTTTTAGTCATTTATGGACATTGCTTGTAAATTCTGCTTATATTTATTATTAGACATTTCTATTTGAATGGGTATTTGGTTTGTTACACTTGAAAGTAGAACACCTTCAATTAGTTTTGTGTCACTGCCTGAACATTATATACCTAGGAGCAGGGGAGACATTTTAGTGTAACTGTTTTACTGTAGCTAATCATATTTTTTCTGGCTTTTCAGCAAAAATGAAGCTTGAAGGTTCTTACAACCGCATTCATGATGACGAGTCAAGTCTTGATGTATCATCACCCAGGGATGTTAACTCTCCATTGGTAATTGTGGTTATTTTATTATTATTTTTTCTCTCCTCTATGTTTTGGTTATGAGCCTCTTTTTATAAGCTTTCTTTCCCTCTCTTACTCTATGATTGCAGTTTGGCATGGGTAGCAAGATCAAGGAGGATGATAAGCTGAGCAGAAGGAAAGAAAAACAAAGAGCCAAAGATGATGAAAAGCTAGAGAAAAAGCGCCAGAAGGAAGTAAAGAAATTAGCAGAGAAGGAAAAGGAGAGAGAAAAGAAGAAAACACAGAAACAGCAGCAGAAGCAACCATCTGTGACCAAACAGTTGTCAGCAGGTGGCAATGGCAGTGGTGGTAGTGGTAGTGGGTCGGTGCCTACCCTCCAAGATTTTGTCCAGTCAGAAAGTAATGCTGTGCCTTTACTCCTGGAGAAGTGTGTTAAATTCATCGAGGATGAGGGATTGGATTCCGAGGGAATATATCGAGTGCCAGGAAACCGTGCTCATGTTGATTTACTCTTTCAGAAATTTGAAGAAGGTACAAACGGCAATAATCTTGTTTTATTTTGTTTGTATTACATTTCTTTCCCAAGGCAAAGAAAAGTTAAATAATTTTTTTTTCTTCAGATTCTTCCGTTGACATTCATGAGTTGGACATACCTGTGAATGCTGTTGCAACAGCATTGAAAGATTTCTTTTCTAAACGCCTGCCACCATTGTTTACTGAAGATGCAATGACAGAGCTGGAAGACATATCTGGTTAGTATTGTGGAATTTTTACTTTTCAATGTCTGTAATAATGCAAAGTAAGTGTTCTCCTTCCACCATAATCCCATTCATTTTCTGGCTAGTATATATGTATGGCTGAGTTTGCAGTGTAAATGTGGAATTTCCCCTCACATCTTATCTGACAGATGAATCCCTTATTAGAACACAACAACATTTGCAGTGTTACGGTGTTAATGCTCACGCTGTCGTGTAAATTTAGCACTCAAGAATCTAGATATGCTTTGCGAGTAGATTGGAATTTCCCTGATACCTTTCATGGACTTGGTAGAGATAATGATATAGCAGAGCTGTATGTTACAGTGAGAGGAGACCGAAGCTGTCGACTGCTTGCCTTGCGAAGTTTGCTCAACAAGATGCCAGAAGTAAACTTTGAAGTACTCAAGTTCATATTCCAGCATTTTGTCAAGTATGTCTTGTTTATACTGACTTAAGTGGTATCCATGCTTTTGAGTGCAAGCTTATTTAGTTATAACTTATCTTTTCCACAGAGTCTCAGAAAACTGCAAACTCAACAGTATGGATTCAAAGAATTTAGCTATCTGCTGGTGGCCAACTCTTCTCCCTATAGAATTCAGCGACATGGGCCGCTTTGAAGCAATGAGGCCACATTTGGAAGATGTGGTACAAACAATGATAGATCAGTACCCTTTCTTGTTCTGTGGAAAAGAGGCCTTTGTTATGGTTTAAGCTGAAGTGTTGTCTGTGCCTTTACATTCTGACTGGTACATTCCCCATTGTTACACTTTTATCTGCCATTTTCATTCTATATATTGTAAGGGCAGTATGTTTCAAAACATTAATGGTGTCTGCTATATTAATTGAATTTTTTGTCCTTGACTCTTAGTTGCATTTTATATTTGGGGTCTCAACAATATTTTTAATTTTCTGTGAGTGTGACGCACTTTTATTAAGCCTCTGTGGCCAATAACATGAATAATTACATGAGTAATTTAAAATCATATTAGCCATGCCGTCAAGTTAAGTGACTGGATATGAGATTTTGATAACCTGAAAGAAAATGTATGACTCTTCTGCATGCAGATTTAAAAGTCATGGCTGTGAAAGATTACTTTTCTTTTTTTTTGTTTGTTTTTGTATGACTCATGAAAAGTCCTCATTTGATTTATTGACGCGAAAAACTAGATTGCTTCATCTACATTTTCAAAACACTTAATGAAACTTGTTAGCCTCTCGTCTCAGTTGTGAGTCAATAATGGTATTTGTTACATGTATCATGTAATCTGCAGTTTTATGAAACAACATGTAGATGGCCACATGCTTTACAAACTGTCAATGTGGAAATATTTCTTTGCTCATCTTTTGACTACATAGAACGATTATCTAAAAGACGTTGCAAATTTTTACTGTAACCCGCTGTTAAACATCATTGTATTATTATTATTATTATTTTAATTTTGTGTGGCTCTTAGGTTCACTCAAATTACATTCTATGGCTTCTGGAGTCTGTGGGTGTTGAGGTGGAAGAATTCTAGTCTAAAATGTAGGTAGTTTGATGCTGAACTGTGCCAATATGAATGTGCAGATCCTAGGAGTCCTATAGATGCCTTGGTTGCAATTACAACATTGAAACCAGTATTAAATAATTTTTTTTTAAATGTATCTCAGTGTGCACAGTGGTATGCATTGACACTTGTGGATAGAGCCTATTTATAGGCTCTGGTTAACAGATATTGTCCATAGCCTGTATAGTAAAGTCAAATTTTAATAAAAATTGAATATATATATATATAAATATACATATATCTATAATATAAAGTTTTATTTTTATTTATTCATTTGTATAGAGGGTGATTGATATTTCGATGGATGTGCTGTCTCTGGTTACTTCCACTTAAAAATAGCATAAGATGAATTCATTCAAAGTTGTATCTATGAAATTTGTACTGTGTTCCTCTACATCACATTGAATATATTTTTGTAGAGATCTGATTGCATTTATGTTGGGAAGGTGGTTTTGTTAGTTTTTCCCCCCAAGTCCGAAAAAGGAGTGGGAAAGATCCAACAGTATGACCACACTTGTATCATCTGTTCTTTGTAGGCACAATACACAGTTGAAAGTGGAAAAGATCAGAATAAGAAATGAAAACAACTGAATGTGTACAACCACATTTATTTTTGTAAGTCTGCAGAGGACAAACACTTGTTAGAAATGACTTCTGAAGTAATTGTTTTCCCTTTACTTGTTCTCCACATGAGTAGGGGAAATCTGTTTTACTCTGAAACTGTGTCCTTTTACTTAGAAATTGTTGTATTGTGCCAATAGGCTTACTTGTGGATTATAGTTTTTTCTATCCTTGAAATTTAATTGGAAATGCTACTTTTTTCTTGGAAATTAACAGAATTCGTCTGGTTGTGTGGGAAGCATAGTTGGGCAGCATGGGATGAGTTATAGTTCAAGCTGATGTTTGGGTCTTGAATTGTGAAGGTGCATGTATTTGTTGGAATCAATTTACTTTGATTTAAGGCTAAGATCAGGAATGTAAATGAAAAATGAAATTTTCAAAGCACCGAAGAGTTAAGAATTTTAATTTGTGATGAACTATGGTTTTGAGCACTTTGACAAATGTCACTTGTATCTTGTACAAATCTTGTTTTACTATTCAACTTTTTCCTCGTGGATGTGAACAGTTTTGACTAATTCAAACTACTGAAATGGTGGACAATATGCCGTAGTAACTTTGCATTGAATTGATTGTAGACACGTCCAGACCTTTTTAACAAACTAATGTTGTTTATTATGATATTTGCTGTAGCCCTTACACAGATTTCTTTATAAAGTGTTTATGAATCCTGTGTAAGAGCATGTTTTTACCCAGTTTCTTTGTACAAATCTAAGAGTAAAACACATTCCAATTGTTTACATATATGCACTTAAAAGATACCTGTGGTATGTCTGCCCTGGTGTCATTTACTTTCAAATGAGTGAAATCAGAGCTGCATTTCTTTGTGATTATTTTCCGCGAATTAAAAAAAATGGTAACTTTTTTCTTCTCATTGATTTAAGTTATATGTTTTTATTTTTACCATAGAGCATGCAGACAAATAATTTTTTAGTGGGTAACAGAGATTTCATCGATGTGACTGATGAACTGCTGAATCAGCTTCAAATTTGGCTGCATATATTTGGATTAACATTTCATATCAGTTAGTGTGCTCTTTGTCATTTCATTGAGGCTTAACTCATTATATAGTTTCCCGTGTAATTTATTGTTGAAACATTGTCTGATGTTGACTATAAGGCTCTTTATTACATTGATGCCTAAAAGTGATCATTTGAATTATCTAACAACTGAACAAATGTTTTTAATAATTGCATGCCTGATTTGAGTAACAATGAGTCATATTGATGTAAGTGTGTAGTAAGAGATGTATGTTTGAGGCCTGAGTAACTGTTGCTCACAGCACATTACTGTATTTACTAGAGTGAGCTTTGTACTTTTGTATGTCTTTTGACGGTCTGTAATGGATATACTAATTTATTCTCAGCGTGTAAGGTCTTTTGATACAGTCTGAGTGCATGGTATTTGTGTGAGGCCAATCGAGCAGCAGAAAGCAGATGGAGTTGATATTCTAGTTTGATATTAGTACCTCAGCACTGGGTACATTTGTGTACAATAGGTTTAGATTCAACAAATGAGCGCCATATATCTTAAATGGGACTCACATATACAAACTGCCAATTTTTGTGAAGCTCAAAATGAACCAACTTAGTTTTGTGCTAGGTTGCATTTTTCCCCCACCAGGCATTCACAGCCTGTGCATAATTCTGTGATTGCAAAATGAAATGAGTCAGTGCTGTGAGAGTTGAATGAATTCATACTTGCTTTACCAATAACATCACTTTTAGTTTGGTGATGAGAGGTTGTATTTGGAAGTGCAGGCATGGAAACACTGTATGCAGTTCTCTACTTTGCTAAGCTCATTCTCTTTCTGGGTAAGGGACAGAACATGGCTGGTGAAGAGTCCCTCACTATTTGGCTGCAGAGTGGGTTTTAAGTTTATTATCCAGAATGGGTTGCATGTAATGTGATGTAATTTCTTTCATGATCAGGAACACAATTGTAGAACTTAAACAAGATGCAGTCTGTGATATTGCATAAAATTAGGAAATTTGCTTCCTCTCTTTAGGACACCAGTCGAAGTGCCATCTTTCATATTGTCAATTGTAACCCTTATTAAATTTCAACTTTCGTGTGATGAGAGTTCATAATGTTTTAAGCCTGTTTGTCACCTGTTTTATGTTCATGGAGCTCCAATCCCTGGTGAAGCACTTAAGTCCAAAGTTAAGCAGCACTCTCTCTTAAATTCCCCTTCTCCCTCTTGTTCCCCTTTTCATCCCTTAATTTCTTTGAAGGCAGAACTCTTTTTAGAATTAGTGCACTTATTAGTGTAGTCAGTGTGCTCTCTAGCTTTTAGCATGTGTATTTCATTGCTATTGGTGTTAAAATTGCTGTTAGTGTTGTGTGCTAGTCTCCTATCTGAACATGTACATGAACTTAGCTCTGAATTTCAGAAGAATCCTTTCCATCACAAAATTTTGAGTTGAGGATGGGTCTGATTTGGCCCTGCTTTTGAATTCTAAGCATGTCTGCATGTACATTGCATGTACATATTAGTAACACTGAAGAATTTTGATGTGCTGCACTTTGCAATTAAGTAACAAAGAGTATAATTCTGTGTATTATATGCCATGCAATTATTTGAAGCTTTAAGTGTATTTTTCTCTTAAATTAAAATTTGTGTAGAACAACATTTTGAAGCACAACCATTTTTCTAAGAATTCTTCTTTGTGTACACTTTTTTATCAGATCAAATTGTAATAACTGTGTCATTGGTGCCTGATGGAATGCTCTCGTACTTTCTGTGACGTAAAAATCACTGCTGGCATTGAGATTCTGGAACTATGAGCATGTGGAAAATTTCCTCCATTGGTTTAGAACTTCATGTACTGAGCCAGAAGCAGGGGCTGGACCCCGCTCTCAGGCGTTACTTTAGACGAGTCAGGATGTATGCATTTTGGTATTGACAGTCATACACTAACATTGGCAATTAAATGGTCAGTATCTGGTCAGTATGATTTTATCTCTACTGCTTTCAAGCTCTGTCCTTATTGGAAGGGTAGGCAGACAGCAGTGCATACTTCCTGTGATTTGAGTTTTATATCAACAGTTATGTTTCTTTATTTTTATTTGTTTTTAATTTAAGTTATTGTCTGAATGTAGAACGATCTGTGTAATTGTTAATTCTTTTGCATGGCTTTTTTCTGTTTTAAGTAACCCTTTATAAGAAATGCTGCTCTGTGTTAGTTTGTCTGTTTTTTTGCAATGGATCACCATGTTTAACTTTCTCTCTGAAGTATACTGCTGTGGTTCGACTGTTTGACACTGTAAGAAAATACCCTTAAAACTTTGTCATCATTCTTTAGGGATATTATGTAGTATCTTCTCCTGGTTAAGAATGTGGTCTCCAATGCAAGTTTACTGTGAGCTTGAAGAAGCTTTGTGATAAGCATAATTCTAAGTCAAATGTCAGTTTATTTAAATGTCTTAATTTAAGTATAAATGTTTATAGACCAGTGTCAGTGTCAGATTAGAAAATTTAATTGTGAGTTTTGGAAGGTACTACTTAAGATGGATGTAGCTTGATGGTTTTTTTTAAACATAATTGTATGATAAATATGGAAAATATACCTTGCTTTCCCATCTAGACTACACATGCTTGCAGTTTTTTTTCCTCATCAATCCTTCAGTCAGCACTACTTTTACAGTTCAATGAGTCATAGCTGTGGTGAGGCACTCTGCAGAAATTTTTCAGCCATTTCCGAGTATCCTCTGTATCGTGTCTAAGTCCATTTACTACGAACGTGAAAAGGAAGCTCAGGCTGCCGTCGGACTGAAAAGCGCTCTAGCAAAAATATCACACCCGAGGAATGGTGCTAGAACCTGTGTCACTCTGTTTCAATGTCCCCAACAAGCTTGTTTCAGAAGTCTCTGCCAGGGGCGTAAAGACGAAACGAAAAAGGGAGGGGCGATGCCTTCCACATTGCCTATCTTCAGGGGCAACGCTTTACGGGTTGCCTACATTCAGGGGGCAAAGGTCCCCTTCGGGGACCGGGGGGGGCGATCGCCCCCATCCCCCCCCCCTCCTTTTTACGCCCCCGGTCTCTGCGTGGATTTATCGCAGACTGGCGGAATGGGGACGCCTAGGCCTAGCTGCGGGTTCGTATCATTCCCGATGCAGCTCCCCTCCCGCCTGGAGCGTGCGTGAACGTCAACACTTGGACAAGGGCGGGGCTGCATAGGCTGCATGCAACATGCAACGGCGGAGCGGGGAGGGCCAGTCGGACCTGCAAACCTGCCGTCGCGTCCTGTCCGTCCCATCCCGCCCCGGCCCGTTGGTCCGCGGCTGCAGCTACGCTACAGAACGGCGGCAGGCGGAGGCGCTGTGCACGGCACGGGACACGGCACGACGGCGCGGCCCGGCCACGGCGGCCGCGGTGGGGCGGTGGCGGTGGAGGTAGTCGTGGAGGTAGTCGTCGGCTCGGATCCCGGATCGGATCGGATCGGACTCGGGCCACACGGCAAGATGGCGCCGTCATGGCAGCAGTGGATAGTGGATTGAACCTGTTGACGCAGACGGGACGCAGAGTTCTGCGCTGAGCAGACGCATTAAAGTGGTGCCGAGTGCAGCCCCAAGTCCTGCGCTAAGTATGTGGCGGCTGTCGCGGGCAGGGCCGAGCTGAGCTTTGTCTGACGTCCTCCGTCATCGCCGCCATGGCTTTCAACGAGGTGAGAGGAGAGAGGCGCCGCGGACCCCGACCCGACCCCCTTGGCAAGGGCTTGTTTTGCCCAGTGGCAGCTGCAGGTCCCATCCCCCGTGGTGCCGTTCCCGAGTCTGGCCTGATATTCGCGACGGGTGGGGTTGGGGGCGTATCCGGTTCGGGACTTATCCTGAGAATCACCAGGCACGACCCCACCTTTGCCTCCTGTTTGGCATTTTCACCGAGCCCTTTGACATAACCTCCCAGAACTAGGCCAGTGCATTCCGACAGGACTCAGGACGGGGCAGGACGAGTGCAACATAACCTTGTTGGTGGGCGATGGGACAAGATTGTGTCGGATCGATAAATCAGGAAAAGACTGCCGTGCCACCCAATCGTCCGTGCTTTCGCGGCGGTGTCAACCGTTTCAGTAAATTGGCAGACTCTGTCGCCGTTTCCGTCGTAGTGTTGACGTGGGTGGTATTTGTTTACGATTTTCAACTCGGTTTCAAGTGTCAAGAGTTTCCCCCTGACTTGTCAAGAGGGCCGCAGACCCATCTCTAGCTTCGAGGGCCTTCTGATTTGCCCACGTTTTCTCGGCCTTTCTTCTTATAATTTCAATGAGTGTAAGAATTTTGTGTTTCCTCTCCTCTAATCAAATGTGCTGTTACTGTTAGTACTGCAATGAATGGTGGCCTGTTTTCAACATTTTGTCTTCACTGTAAGAATATCTACCCAAGGCTACCAAAGATGTCTTAAGGGATGGTGAACACTGTTTTATTTTGACCTCAAATTTCTAATTGATTGTGGTTTTCAGCTCTGTTTGCACTTTTAAAACTAAATGAAACTGGAAATAATCTTGAAGTAGGGTAGATAAATGGCCACTTTAATATTGTACTAACATTTTGTTTCAATCATGTATGTTCTAAACAGAAAGTGGATCCTGAACTGATCTTCACCAAACAAGAGAGGATCGGTAAGGGATCCTTTGGTGAAGTCTTCAAAGGAATTGACAACCGAACACAGCAGGTTGTAGCGATTAAGATAATTGACCTAGAGGAAGCTGAAGATGAAATTGAAGATATTCAACAAGAAATCATGGTTCTCAGCCAGTGTGATTCAACATTTGTCACCAAATACTTTGGTTCCTACCTCAAGGTACAGTTATTTGTGTTTCTGTTCCTGCCTATTACTAAATGGTCTTATCTCTGTGTTGAAAGCTTGCTATCTTATCTGATAACACTATTCATCTTGCTTTGCACAATTTCTGGTCAGGGCACCAAGTTATGGATTATCATGGAATACTTGGGTGGGGGCTCTGCCCTGGACCTGATGAAAGCTGGGTCATTTGAAGAAATGCATATAGCCATAATTCTTCGGGAGGTACTCAAGGGTCTTGATTATCTACACTCTGAAAGAAAACTGCACAGAGACATTAAAGGTACTTGGTGAAAAGCTGACTACATTTTAGCTGTGAAAATATTGAGTCACAGCACAGGAATATTCTGAACATGAAATTTTTATACTTATTCTAGCTGCAAATGTGTTGTTGAGTGAAATGGGTGATGTGAAGCTGGCAGATTTTGGTGTTGCTGGCCAGCTAACCAACACTACTAGTAAAAGAAATACTTTTGTTGGCACACCTTTCTGGATGGCTCCTGAAGTTATCAAACAGTCAGCATATGATTCTAAGGTGAGCCATCATTGCTGCACTGACTTACTGTGCCATTGCTGTTTTCTGAATATTTCACTAGATTTTAAATATGCTCTTTTAATTTTGAACATTTTTAGGCGGACATTTGGTCTTTGGGGATCACAGCCATTGAATTGGCCAAGGGTGAGCCTCCAAATTCAGAGCTTCACCCAATGCGTGTCCTCTTTCTCATACCTAAGAACCACCCCCCTCAGTTAACGGGTAATTACACTCGTCAATTCAAAGAATTTGTGGAGGCCTGTTTGAACAAAGATCCTGACAATGTAAGTGATACTTTTTTAGAAATTTGTTTCATCCTGAATGTAGGAATTTTACTAACCTGCCATAACTTTCAGAGACCAACAGCTAAAGAACTTCTGAAATTTCCATTCATCCGTAAAGCCAAGAAGAATTCTTATCTTGTGGACTTAATTGATAGGTACAAGAAATGGAAGTCATCACGTAGTGAGGAGAGCGAGACAGAAAGTGAAAACTCTGACTCGTGAGTATTTATTCCATTAACTTCCAAAATCAATTATTTTCATGCACTATACTAAATCTTGTGCCCTTATAGGGAAGAGTCAAAGCCAGACAGTGACATGGATGAACCATGGATTATGACTGTTAAAGGAATTCATTCTATCAAACCACCACCAGATGAAAATAATCACAGATTGAATGGAAATCATCATCGAAATGACCGAAGTCCTGGACCAGTATGTCTGCCCACTACCTAGCAATAGTTTAAGAAACAGTTAGTATGACTGTGCTCTGACCTTTTCTCTTATTTTTCAGTCTCGACCACAGTGCAATGCTCCACCTCCACCATCAGAAAGCCCTCAGCACTCTGTGCAAGTTCAGTCTCAAGTTCAGACCTCATCACAGTCAACAGGGACTCGGGAAAAACGTGGGTCAAAAGAAATCACACCTCTGGACCACCGAGGGGAGAGGTCAGAACATAGCAACCGTTCAGATCATATGAACCGTAATGATCGGGTAGACCATGGATCTCGATCAGATCATGCCAGTCGCAACGATCGCTCTGAGAGATCAGAGAGATCAGAGAGATCAGAGAGATCAGAGAGATCAGAGAGATCAGATAGATCAGATAGATCAGATAGATCAGATAGATCAGACCTGGCGGAAAGTGGTCGTGTTGGCTCACGACATACTCATCACCCAAGTTCTCCCTGTCTTTGTCGTGTAATTTATCCGATTATTTCAGAGGTTGGTGTTTAAACATTGTGACTTTTGATTGGCTATTTGCAACAAGGCTAATGCCTCTCTTTTTGAAATCAGTTACAGAGACGACGTGAGTATAGTCCACAGGGTGGTGATTCTGGCCACCGTACTGATGCTATAGAAGAGTTGAAGAATGCTTTTGAGTTAGCAGAAAGAGCAAGCCCAGGTATATCAGACCTGTTTGTGCGTGAAATGGTGCTGAAACTTGTCCCAGATGTATCAGACACTGAAATAAGAGGTGTTATGGATAAAATTACTAGGTAAGCATTGGATGTGTTGTGCAAAGCTGCTGATGAATTTGCTTACTGTCATGTTGCAGTACACCCTCAAATGGCACAAAAGGTGCCCAAATGTGATCTCGTGGTTTTCTTCTTGACAGAGAAACAACGTAGATGCAGTTGTTAATGCACCACATAGCGTACCTGATGGCCACACCTGTGCATTAAGATGCCTGCATCTAGTTGCGCCAAATCACACAGGTTCCTCATTCAATTACTAAACAGCAATAAACTGTACTCAAGTACTTGTACTTACACTTGGATGTGAACTGGCGGCAGCAAGATTGGAGAACTGCTGTGTCACCACATGTAGTAGTAGATGTGAATAAGCACACAGGTCCCCACTTCAATAGATCAGTCAAGCACATATTTTATTATTTATGCAGTGAAGTAATTATTTCTATCAATCTATTTTGTCTGGAATCAGAAAGGTTATGAGTGTATAGGATGTGTTAAAAGATCCTTCATGTGTACATATTCATTCATAAATCATGGATACTTTTATAGAAGACAAAGAAAATGTATTGTAAATTTTCCTTGAGGTTTAATAAATTTATTTTTATAGTGTTGTTCTTGTATAAGGTATTCTATGTGGAGGACCTTGTCGAGCCATACTGTTCATAGTAGAATTGTGTGGATCGACCACATCATTCGGAGATGTGTTGTATTTAGTTTTCCAGAGTGACTTGTGTACTATTATTGCAAATATATAAATTATTTTCTGTTCTTTAATTTCCGTGTAATAAAGAAATGCCATGTGCATTTGTGGGTACATCTAAAAATGCAGTTAAAACTAACTAGGAAAGTGTAGGAGATAAGGTTCATGTACTGTAAATGTTGTGCAAAATTCTCTGATCATCCCTCATATATCCAGTGATTTTCTTTACCAACTGACATCATTTTATGTGCCATTTGTAGACCAGTTTGTAAAACTTCGTCCGAAATCATAGCATGGAAGTTGATGCTTTTTTTCTTTTTAGGTTCACTGCGTAGCTTAAGAGTGTTTTTTCCATGTACAAAACCATGCCAGCAACCCATTTAAAACGGCACATGTGATTGGATTTTTTGTTGTTGTAATGATGCAGGGGGCTTTCCAGGAAAATTCACTTTGTATCTGGGGTGATCATTCAAAATTGCATGCCATTGTGCTGTGAGCCTGAATTGAGTTGCGATGGTTGTGTGTGAATGTACAGTGTGAGTGTGTTGAGCTGATCAGTCTTGGAGGGGACGATCAGTTCTTTGGAGTGGATGTGTGCAAGATAGGTTTGCTTGGTTGAGACTCGTATGTGTTACAGGAACTTTGGAGAATCAGGTGGTCATATCGTGTACTCTGTGCTCACAATTTGTATTCTGTGATTAATGGTCAGAATGTGTCTGAATTTTGAGAAATTCTCCATCCCCGTGATAGTATTACCTTCCATTTGTTGAGCCTCGAAGGAATGCCAATGGCCCATGTGAGATGCTTACTGTTGGTTTCCTTGAGTGGATTTAAAAAAAGTTATTCTTAGTATTTTATTGCTTTAGAACTAGTGTCAGTACTAGTATTGTTTTGTATCCATTCCTGAGTTTTGAAAGCAGATTTCAGTAATATCTGCTTTTGTGTTGATGGTGAGAATGGGATTGAGTGAGTCGTGTGTAAATGAACGAAAAGAGTGTATGATTAACAGAGTATCATTGACAATAATTTAGTAATTTTCGTGGAGCCACACAGCTCTGTACGTTTTATTTTGCCATTTGCACACACAATCGCTGATGTGATAATGAATTGCCACATTCTTTAGAAATAAAGTGCCAACAATTGTGTCGAGGTGTGTGTGTGTGCTGGGCGGGAGTTGGTTTTAGCGCAGTTACTAAATCTAATGCTGTCTTTTAAACGGATTGTAACATTATCATTATTGTTTTTGTTTTTATGCTAGGGGATTTCTGTGATAAATGCAGAGCTTGATGTAGAACTCTCAGTAGTACGTCTGTCTCCTGTCTTAGCCTACAAGATCTGGCTGTACAGAAACATGTATGTATAAAAGAAATAAAGTTAATTATGAAGTATTTATATGGCTTCTCTTGTAATTTATGTAACATCAAAATCATGAATGTTGTCAGGAAAGCTTGTTTCCTGGGAAAAGAAACACCTGAAATCACTTCATTAACGAGGGAGAGGAATCAATTGCAATTTAGGGGGAACGAATCTGTCTGTCATTGTAGAAGATATTCTATGGAAAATTTACAGCAACTTATCACGATAAATTTGATAGAAGGACTATGGTGCATTTCAATTCAAACTCTACAAAGCTGGTTTTATTAAACAAAACTCGACTGCCATAGTGTTGCTACCCCATAACACACAAATTTTTGAAATTCGTGTCGTTCTGTTGGCCAAAGTGAAACCGTGATGGCCGACACGGCACGGCACAGATCGACGGCCATCATACCGGTTGTTGCTGTCTGTTGAAGTGAATCGTCTTAGTCATGGCATCCGTTTTGTGCCCTGAATCCGCTCCTGCGGGCTTTTCTTTCGAAAACCATCAAAGGTACGATTCTTGTGCATGTATTTGTATCAAATTCAGCATTAACGTTCACATAGTTACCGAAATTAAGGCAATGATCATGAAGTGTTACAGTAAACAAAAGCTGCACTGTCATGACTTCTATTTAATTTTCATTCATTGGATTGACTTTTAACTCGCTTATCATAACGTGAGCAGGTAAAACGAATACTAGACTGTTGTCATGCTAGTAACTATAATTTCAAAATTCTGTTTAACAATGACATAGCAGCCGAATAGAGAAATGTTAGGTTAGGCTACATTTTTGGGTTGTTTAATTGTATTGCAATACATGATATGTTTTGTAAACGACCTGCAATGAATCGAATGCGGTGATTTTTGTGCTACTGGAAATTAATTGCAGTAGACTTAAACACGGTGTGCAGAAAGACGTCTTAGCAGCAATTAATATGTCTGAACTTCTGTTCTGTCTAACTACCTCTCTACTTCACTCTCTGCTCTGCTTCATGACTTGTCCACAGGAATGCCTTTTTGGTGAAGAAGGGCTTTCCAGCCCCTAAAGCTACGAAGACTGGTACTACAATTGTTGGTGCCGTCTTCAGGGATGGCGTTGTTCTTGGAGCTGATACACGTGCCACAGAGGACACCATTGTAGCCACCAAGAACTGTCAAAAAATTCATTACATGGCACCTAACATGTAGTAAGTATCTTATGTAGAGTCTACATTTTTATCTTGAAACATTTGTGGCCAGTTTCTTTAATATTTCTGACTGGTGCTTGTCTTTGTAGCTGCTGTGGTGCCGGTACTGCTGCTGACACTGAATTCACCACAGCATCAATCAGCTCACAGCTGGAACTTCATCGTCTGAACACTGGCAGAGTTGTTCCAGTTGTCACAGCTAACATGATGCTTCGTCAGATGCTGTTCCGTTACCAGGTAATTTTTCCACTACATATTACTTCATGCAGTTTAGAAAGTCCATGTTGATAAATTAATATTTCATTAAAATTTTGTCCTTAATTCCAGGGCCACATTGGTGCTGCACTTATTTTGGGTGGAGTTGACAACTCTGGTCCCCATCTTTACCAAATCTATCCCCATGGATCTAGTGACGACTTGCCCTACTGTACCATGGGATCAGGTTCACTCGGAGCTATGGCAGTGTTCGAGTCTCGCTGGAAACCAAACTTGTCGGTAAGTGTGCCTGCTTGATTTTAAGAGTACATGTTCAAACTCGGATTTTACTTACGTTCTTTGCATTGATATTTCTTAATTGTGAAACTATTATTGCAGGAAGAGGAAGCTAAACTGCTTGTGCGGGATGCAGTTGCTGCTGGTGTTTTCAATGACCTGGCTTCTGGTAACAACATTGACTTGTGTGTCCTTCGCAAAGGCACTGTTGACCTCTTGAGGCCCTATGAAATTGCAAATGTGAAAGGGCAAAGGTGAGAATTTGAAATTTCATTACTGGTCCACATGAATGAAGTATCCCACTGCATTGCATTAATTTACTTTCCTCAATCTTATGTTTAGGATTAACACTTACAAATACAAGAAAGGTACTACAGTTGTGCTCAAGCAGAAAATTATTCCAATTACTGTGGAAGATGAGGTTGTTCGCAAAGTACCAGGCGCAGATGGTGAAGAATCTATGGATACCAGTTAAACCACTAGAACTATGAGAAGAATTCATCAGCATGAAAAGATGTCACTGCTACCTGCATGATATTATTGTACTTGAATATCAATGTTGACTGTTTGTTGCAGGAAATGTCATATGTGGTTTGGCTAAAGTAATAAAATAATTTTTTCTTTATTTTTAACAAGCATTATTAATTTTTACATCAACCTTTAAATTAAAAAGTACACATTTTGAAATTTAATTCCTTGTAAAGACGGTAAGGAAAACATGCATAAAAGAAATACACTGAACTCAAAAGCTGTTGGAACAGTACAAGTTTATTGGCCGGTGCCCTCCGCACTCAAGTCCTGCTTGTTAGCTTGGGACTCTTCCTCAGTCTTTATTCTTAGATCTGTTATCCCGTTAGCAAGGGGGCCAGTATAAACTTGCACGGATTTCAGTCCCAGTATTTCTGGGTGCTCTTTCCAAAAAGCGTCATTGATTAGATCACAGTGGAATGGCAATACCACTTGCTTCTTCTTGCCATCTGGAGGGGGGCTGTGAACAAACTTTCGAATTAAAGTAGTTCCCTTCCTAAACATGAGAGGCTCATTGTTGTAATTAATGTTAAACTCTGAAAATAGTATCTCATTTTTATGAGATGAAAGTGTGCCCCGCAACTGCTCCTCTGCCTGAAAAGAACATAAAAACAAATCAAATCTTTACAAATTCAAAAGAAGTCTACTAATAAAACAATTAGCAGTCAAAATTTTTCCCAGCCTTACCTGAATGTTCGATAATTTCTTTCTCAGAACTAACATCCAGAAAGTTGTATTATACAAATTGTTCACATGAACGTCTGCCTGACGCCAACTGAGATAGTCTCTGAGGTTTGTGTCAGTTGGGTACAACACAACTCTTCCATCAAATGTTGGTGGATACATAAGTCGCACATTTCCGAAGTACATATTCCAGTAAAACACATACGATGACGAAAACAGAGAGTTAACGTTGGTCAAAATTTTGGCAGAGCGACGATTGTAAATGGTAGTGTCTTTACGAAAAACGAAGCTATACTCATCACTTTGACCGAAAGCCAAACTTATGTCACGAAACTCTTCCATGACAACAGTTGCACACTTGTTCATGAGTTCTAATGCACGTCTGTCATTGGGTTTCTCGAGATTGTGCTTGTCACAGAAACGGGTAAAATTCTTACCATCTAATCTCACAACGATCCAAGTATTTGGTAGGATCTTGTCCTCCAGTTCAAATGTCTTCACATACTCGAACTTGCTCTTTGCCATGACTGCAGAGTGTGACAGGCCTCGGCGATGAGAAAAATTAAGTACAGGCAAAAGGCGTTCTAAAAATAGATAACTACGCAGCTGATAGATTTTCATGTATGGGCTGTCATCCTACTTGGCTCGACAATTCTTATCCGTACTGAAACAATGAAGGAAAAGTTTTTAACACATGTTCTTAACCTTCCACGCCCTTAACCTCAGTGTGCCAAAATAAACAACCGGCACCTCGCCAGAGATGTCTTCTGCTTCCCCTCACAAGGCAGTGGTGGACATCATCAGGTGGTGTTTGTGTACTTTTGTTTACGAGACGATTTCTAAGTGAAAATCAGTGCGAATTTCCCCTAAAATGTTCGTAAATGTTGCCAAGGATTGTATTTAGTAAAAGAAAAATTTAAACAATGGCTGAGGTGTCTGAGGCTGGCAATAATTGCAATGAACAAGAAACTGAAGCAGGGAGATCAGCTGGGGTGGAGAGAACCGGAGGTAAAGTTGTTATTTATCGAAACCTAGAAATTCACTCCCCGTTCTCTAAATTTAATAAACTTCTTTGCCAACACTATTCAATTATTTGACGTGCGGATCAGTTTTTGTTCTATTTTTTTTTTTTTAAATAAAAACTTGCCTGCAGTCATGTTTGCAAGTGTGAATCACAACCTCTTTACTCATATGCATTTCAGTAACAGATGCTTATTGCTTTAAACAATTAATTGTTCATTCTCCATTTGTAGAAAATCTCACACTGATCCACACATACATGGTCATTTTGCTCACAAGTGAAATGATCACTGGTCACTCCCTCATTATACTACTTTCACTGCTTTAACAATTTAAAACATATTACTTATGTAGTTTTCAGCTATAAGGTTATGATGGTCAGTGATCAGGATTTTGTAGTTTGAATGTTTACATTTTGAGCTGTTAGATAAAGTGTTGCTTCTTTCTTAGAATTCAGAAGAGATTTGTTTGAATTTTGTGCTTTTGATTTGCTGTACTCGGCACTTCCTTATTTTGTTAAGTATAATTTTGTCTTGTCTTGATGATACGCTCATGACAATTTTATTGTAGATCATAATGCTTTTGTACTCTTTGTAACACTTATCAAAGGAATTTTACTAGAGATTAGCCATTTATCTTGTCCTAGTTTGAGAGTGCATTTGTGATTTGTTCTAGTAACATGTGTATGTCTAGAGTTCTGATATAAAAGCAGACAGTAAAATAGACAGTAACAGAAAATTGATTTTTAAGCCAGTTTGTGGCTTGCTTATTTTGCCAGTTGTTGGAGTGACCTTGTAAATGAATGGCATGCATGATTGTTTGTGCTATATGTTTGTTTGTGTTAGTAATAACCACCTCTCTCAATTTCTGCGTCTTGTTTGAACGTTGATTAAAAATAGTTTGCATGTTATCTGTCTTGTTTGTTATATAATTTTTCCTTCCCTCTATTGTGACTAAAACCCAGACAGTTCATATTACTCTCTTTTTTTCCCCAGTTCATTCAGAAAATTTAGAAAGAAATATGTGCGAATTTTGCAGATAAGATTTATTACAACCTAAATGGTATCATTGTGCACTTTTTTTGCCAAAGTGGTCCACTTATTCCATGACCAAAGATTGAAATTTGAAAACCTATGTATTAATTTGCATGCAGACACTAGTTTAATTTTTCTTAATTGAATAGATTTGTTTCTTGGGTAAAGATATTGTGCTTTAGATGTGACATGGTTTGCATTCAGGCTTAGCTTACAGTGGACCAATGCCATGTAAATATGTATTGGTAGAGTATTAATGTTATGTGTTTCTAAAACATTTGTGATGCATTGTGGCTTTTGTTTAATCATCATGACCTTTTGGCTTTGGATGTAGAATTTTCTCTCTTTAGCACTCCTTATCCCACCCCATAGTACCCACGATTGTTTTCCCATGGATCCACTTATGAATCAGTTTGTTTTAGTTTTGTCAAATGCAGTCTAGTTGAGATACATTTTGTCATACACTCGACCAAGAGAGGTACCTTCCCAGGCAAGAATGCAATTTTTGTCACCAACGTTTATGAACAATAGGAAAATCCTCTAATTTTAATATTTTAAAACAAGTTAACTCAACATAATGAACATAAGTAACGCCAGTGAATAGTGATGGTAGCTTGCCCTTCGACAGACTGACAGACTGCCTCTGCTGGATTGACTTGACTTTCTCTTTGCAGCACCGCCGGTCTCGGCCTCGGCTGCGGAGCCACTCTTGCTCGGAGACACCCCCCCAGGGGCCGAGCCCCCCGCACACGTCCGCCGGCTGCTGGCGTGGATCCGCGGGGATGTCCCGGCCGCGGACGTGGAGGCAGCGGCGGCGGCCGTGGACGGGGACACGGCCAAGGAGGGCCAAGGCGGGTCGTTGGACGCCCTCGTCGGCCTGCTGTTCGTGTTGGCCGTGGAGACGGGCTTCACGCCGCTGTCCACTGAAGACCCATTTCAGGTGTCGTCCGCGGCGCACTGCGGTCCGAGCGCGCCCAACCTGCGCGCCATTAGCCGGATGCCCCGCACCTGGCGCCAGAGCCGGGCGGGCGGGCCGCACTACCTCGTCGACTTCGCCCTCGGCCCCGCGGTGGACGAGGAGGCCCCGGTCCGGCTAGCGGGCGTCGTCTGCGGCGGCGTGCTCATCGCCAACATGGTGGCCGGGGACGCCACCTTCAGCATCGGCCTCGTCGCCGAGGACTACGTCGGCCGAGACGGCGCCCTGGACAAGCTCGGAGCGCTGTCGCGCGCCTTCAAGGATGCCGTGGCTGTGGCGGCGCGCGCCGCCGTGCTGAACGCGCGCTGCGTGTGCAACGCTAGCCTACTGGGGCTGCCCGTGGATCTGCAGCTGTTGCTGGCCCGCACCCTGGCCGTCGGGGACCTCCGTGACCTGCTGCACCTGGGACTGACGTGCCGCTGCCTGGCCGCCGTCCTGGACGACCCTGCCACCTGGCGCCTGGTGGCCCGCCGCCACCACCCCGCCCTCTACAAGCAGCTGGAGACCCTGGAGCAGGACTCCATTGACTGGAAGGACCGCGTGCGGCGGGAGCGGGAGCACCTCGCCAGCACGGCGCGCCGCCAGCGGCCCCACTCTCCGCCGCCCCAGCAGCCTCCGCCGCCCCAGCCCTTCGTGCTCAGGCCGAGGCCAATGCCAATGCCGAGGCTGATGCCAAGGCCGTGGTACCTCGACGAAGACGACTGGTTTTATTAACATGACGCCCGCGTCGTCTTTTACCGCCTGTGATAGACACTATGAATGGAAACCATTGCTGTTCTCAGATGTGATATTAGCAATCATTCTATATTTTTTATGCTCATGTGTGTGTCTGTGTCCGTGTTTAGAAATTGTTTTGACTGACATTTCCAACTGTTGTGATGAAAAATTGTTGTATTTTTTTTGTACGTACTCGTTATGAAGCAGCTCAAAATGTAAACTTGTGTGCGCATATTTTTCTACTGTTTCACCTTGTACTTGTTGAGAAACTCTTCCCTCTCGCTCTCGGCACCATTTCTCCAAATAAAAAAAGAGCTATAAAATAAACGAAACAAAACTGCTTTGGAAACGTCGCCGACTTTATTAACCGTGTCTTCCTCTATGTCCGCAAACCCTTTCAGATGAAAAGACGGAGACGGCTGACGCCCCGGGCGAGGACGACGAGAACGAGCACAGCCCCAGCAGCAACAACGGCGAAGGTAAGGACAGGGAGCAACAGGGAGGCGCCGGGGAGGCCGGCGGTGCGGTGCGGACTAAGGCTGTGTTCGGCCGGCTGAACTAATGTTCTCATAGGGCAGGCTCGGTCTCAATGCCTCAGGCACGTAGCCGTGGGGGGGGGGGGGGGGTTGTCAGGGGGGTCATGACCCCCCCCCCCCCCCCCCGAAACAGCTCGGTGCCCGAAGGGCACCGCCTGGCAGGTTGGCAACCAGCGTGACATCCCGCCTGTAAGTAGGCAAAAAGCGCGGCCTGACCCCCTCCGAAAATTCCAGCCAGCTACGTGCCTGCAATGCCTCACCAGCAGAGGCAGACGAGTGCGGGGCAGGGCAGGGCAAGGCATCCCCAGGGACGTCCCGACCCGAGGGCAGCGCCCATCCCATCTGCAAACAGATGACCCGGTCCGGTGCAGGGCCGGAGAGCAGAGGGGCCGCGCCCGCCCTGTCGCTGACCGCCACTAAGGGCTATCGACCTGACCTGCCCTGCCCCCCCCTCCAAATGTGACGCACGGCTATTTTTGCGCGCTCAGAAATCGGTCCAAAGCAAGGGCGGATTTCAATTTCGCGAAACTCTCTTTGTGTGCGTTGGGGCGAAACGGAGCGGAGCGATGCCGCCTGACTGCTGCCATGCTGCTGCCCCAGGACGGGACGCGGGACCGTGCGGACCCGTGGGCCACAGATTCCTGCGGGATGTCATAGCGCATCATAACAAACAAATTCCAGTTGGCTGCCTGCCTGGCTGCCTGCCTGGCTACCCCTGCCCGGGGGGATTCCCCTCCCCAAGCAGATGCCCCCCGGGCCTGCGGTAGCCTGCGGCCCTGCGGTCCTCGCGGCGCCCCCCCCCCCCCCCCCCGGAGGCGAGGCGTGTGGCGTGGCTCCCCGCGAAAACACAAAGCCCGTTCCATTCCGTGTGCTAATTAGGCTTTCTTTCCCGCCCAGTGTATCCCTCTGTCCCCGCTTCTTTGGGAGGAAAGCGAAAGTTTTTGCGTTTCCACCGCCCCGCTTTGCCTCGCTCTGGCGGCGGCAGCGGCGGCATCGGCGGGGGCAGTGCTGTGGGGTTGAGGGATGGGCCCGGGCGCCCCCCTCCCCTGCTAGCGGTAGCTGGGGGTGGGGGTGGGGCGCGTCTGCTGGCTGGGTCCCTATAGGTCCCCACGCCGCGGGGAGGGGACGGCCACGCCAGACGCTCGGCAGCCCTAGGCAGCCTAGGCGGCACGGACCGGACCGCACCGCGCCGCACCGCGACAGGCCCCGCTGCCACGCGACAGGACACGCGTCACGACGTCTCCGCCGCCGCGTCCGCCGCGCCCGCTGCCCCCAGCGGCCCCCGGCGGCAGCAGCAGCGGCAGCAGCGCCAACCCCAAGACCGTCGCGATTTCGGTTTCATTTTAGCGACGGCACGCGCGCGCGCGGGACGTTGAGGAAAAAAACGAGCAGGATAACGTGCTCGGCATTCGATCCCCCCCTCAAAATATCCTCTCTTTCCTTGCGCGTGTGTGATCATCTTTTATCCTGTCGTCGTCCGAAGAGGTGTGTTTGTGTGTGTCTATTGTGTGGCCGTGATATTGAGTGCCCCCATTCTCACTCTCAGCTGCTTCGTGATTCCGCGCATAGCGATGCTATCTATGTGACTGCCCTTTTCTCCTCTCCTCTAAAATTTCGTTTTATTTTTATCATTTGTTAATCCCCCGTCCATGTCTCTCACTCCCTTTCATTTGAATGTGACGCGCGCTCGTGTGCGGTTGCGGGGGGGGGGGGGGAGGTTATATACCAAAGCGGGTTATCGTGAGCCACCGCCTGTGCAAAGTTGTTTTGCCGTCGCGACAGTTAGAATATGTATGCTATATATTTTTTTTATTTTAGATTTAAAAAAAAAATAGTGGCTAGAGTGAATGCTCGCGGGTGGTATAATCGGTTTTAGTCCACGGTGGCGGGAACGACGCGATTTGGGTGGGAGGTGGGGAGGGGGTGGGTGTGATCGTGACGCGGCGGTTTGTATACAGAGGGAGAACAACACGGTTGTTTGGGTTCGCCTAGTGCCCCACCAGGACCCCACCGGGACCCCACCGGGACCCCACCGGGACCCCACCGGGACCCCACCGGGACCCCACCGGGACCCCACCGGGACCCCACCGGGACCCCACCGGGACCCCACCGGGATCCTACCTCCACCCTTATCCGTGCCACAAGTCCTTGCGCATGCAGCCGCGGTGCTTCTCCCGGTGCCTGCCGGACAGGCGGCAGCCGCGGCCCCCCGTGGGGAGGCTCTTCGGCCGGCTCCACGGCTCGGCCCGGCAGGCCCAAGCCAAGCGCCTGCGAGAGCGAGGGTAGGCCAGCCCGGACGACACGCGTGCGTGCAGGAGTCGTGGCTGCCTACCTGCCCTGCCAGGGTCTGCCCAGGGCCTCCTGTCTGAACGGCTGCCTCATGGCTGTGTCCGCGGCCGTTGATTAGATACGACGTCTTGATCGCGCGCACGCGTGGTGCTGCCGGTCTGCTAATTCTGCCGCCACCTGCCCCCCCCCCTTCCCCCTCCTCTCCTCTTTTCGCCGCATGCCTCAGAGATCCCCAGTCCTCCACCGTGCCCCCAGTCCTGCCAATCACTCATCCATCAAACGGCGGGTATGTTTAATTCAGGAGCCGCGTCGGTGTTGTGTTTGCTACCCTGCTCCACAGTTGGCACTGCCGAGAACAAGCCAGCAGGGAGCGCTCCCCCCCCCCCCCCCGGCTCCCTCCGCGCCCCTCAGGGTCCTTCTCTCCTCTCCTCACCGCCAGGGCTGTTGTTTCGGCTCCGCCTTGCTCCCCGCGCTGCGCTCCGGGCTCAGCTCGCTTCTTGTGACAACCCACTCAACTCCTCCCCCCCCCCCCTCTCTCTCTCTCTCTCTCTCTCTCTCTCTCTCTCTCTCTCTCTCTCTCTCTCTCTCTCTCTCCCTCCCTCCCCTCTCCCCGTGCCGTGCAGGAACGAAGCCAGACAGCTCCCGTCCTCTCGCTTGCTCCTCGTCTAAAGAACAGAGGGGGGGGGGGGGGCGAAAAAGTGAGAATTGAACGCGTCCGCCCGCCTGTCGGCTGCCGTCGGCTGCCGTCGGCACCCCGTACCCCGTAGCCCCGGCTGGCTGATCCCTACCAAGCGCCACCGACACGCACCCCGCAGCCCCTGCAGACCTCGGCCCTATGGAGCTATCACACGACGTGATCCAGGCCCAGCATGTGAGTTCCGTGTTGTTGTTGTGAAGGATAGCAAGCACAGCGCCGAGCCCCCCTCGACCAACTTACCCCGACGGCATCCCCTGTAGAGCCCCCCCCCCCCCCCGTCTCCTCCGTCCCCACGCGCACGGCCTGCTCCCGGCCCGAGGCCGAGGCAGCGGAGAGGAGAGCGCCTGCGGATCGGCGGTAGGCAAACCGGCCGACAGCTGTGCCGAGCGGGCTGGCCTACACCAGCAGGCGGCCTCCACCCAGCCACCACGCCATAGTGCCACCGCCCAGCCTCCGCCGTCTTCTTCTCTCTCTCTCTCTCTCTCTCTCTCTCTCTCTCTCTCTCTCTCTCTCTCTCTCTCTCTCTCTCTCTCTCTCTCTCTCTCTCTCTCTCTCTCTCTCTCTCTCTCTCTCTCTCTCTCTCTCCTCCTCCCTTCCCGCTCCACCACCCGCCTCAGCTCCCACATGGACGGCCGTGATTATAGCCTCGTGCTTTGATTAGTTTTGGCATCCATGACTGCGGAGTGTGATTCATGATGTCATGGGATGGCGCCGCCGCTTTGCGCTTCGCCGCTTGTCAGAGACGTCTGTCAGATGAGAGTGTGGAATGAGGAGGTGTTTGGGGGGCGAGGCCTCGTGGGCGCGCCCCGACGGCCACCAATAGACACCGCGCACGCGAGGGGTAGGGCTGGGAGGGCGTCGGCGGGTCCTTCTTGTAACCCCGCCTGGTCCAGGAGTGGCAGCGGCCCTGGCTGGCCGTGGTGGCCGGTGTCCGGGACCGCTTCCAGCAGCAGGATGGCAACGGGGTGGCTGTCGGCGTGCCGCCCGCACCGCCACCGGCGACGACGAGGGAGGTCCTCCCCGGGTACGTCGGCGGGTTCGGCGGGCCGCCGCCGCTGGCCGGCCCCGGCGCGCTGCGCTCGTGCACGCTGCCCGCCGTGCTGCCGCTGCCGTCCCCCAAGAAGCGGCGCAGCTCGTCCTGCTGGGAGGTGCAGACGGATGACGGCGGCTCCCGCCTGGCCGCCGTCCTGTCCCACTCGTACAGCGACGGCGAGTTCCAGCAAGGTGAGCCAGGGCCTAAAGATAGAGAAAATCCAGCGCTGCAAGCACCGAGTCGTTAACCGTAACGATGAGTGTCTGTAATGTATTTCCACAAACACACAATATAATATATATATATATATATATATATATATATATATATATATATATATATATATATATATATATATATATATATATATATATACATATAATATATAATATAATATAACGAACAATAATTGGCGCCGCCGCTGTGGCCGCGGTCGGGGCCTAGTGCTGCTGGTCGCGGTGCGGCCGGGCGGGGCCGGGCCTCGTCACCACCACTATCGCGGCGCTCGCGCGCAACTCCCAAGACAAGAAGTTGGCCAAACTGGTGTACATGAATCAGGGACTAACGGGGAAAGTTGGCGTTTCTGCATTGTGAGGAAGGCTGAGGGCTACTCGGTCTGCTGGCTGTGCCGGTCTGAGGCTGAGGCCGTGCCTGCCGTGCCCCGTGCCCGGCCCTGGGCTGAGGGCTACTCGGTCTGCTGGCTCTGCCGGTCTGAGGCTGAGGCCGTGCCTGCCGTGCCCCGTGCCCGGCCCTGGGCTGTGGGCTGCCCTAGTACCTCCCACACGCCCGCGCGGTGCGGTGCGGTGCTCGTGGTGTGCCGACCCTTCCCTTAACCACTTCGCCACGGCCAAAAGTTTTTATTTTAAAAGTTTATTTCGCCGAGATTTTCTGAAAGTTATTTTTGAGCAGGACAGGAATGTGGAGGGAGAACTGTGCACACCGCACAACCCTGGACCTCGCGACCAAGACACGTTGGGGCGTGACAGTCGGTGCGGAGCAGCAGGGCAGCTGAGTCTAGGCTGTGTGCCGTGCAAGCGGCTCCGAGGTAAATCATACATCGGGGCTGGGCTGTGCTGTGCGGTGCGGGCTGCCAGCCTGGCCAATCCCTGCCGACCGCCCCCGCCGGCCCCCGCCGGCCCCCGCCGGCCCCTTCTCCCCACCGACGCTCATGGTCCGTGGTCCTCAATCGATTGAACCAGCCGTGTGTGGGCGTGCCGGGCGTGCGTGCGGGTGGCTGCGTTGACCCCCTTGTGGCACAGTTCTTACGGAGGTCATGGCCAGAGCACCGCGTTGGGTGTGATGTGGCGCCAGGAGTCCAGCCCGCGGTGAGCAGACGTGCAAAGCACTGACAATCAAAAAGTCATGACCACCGCCCAAGTTTTCAAAACAGCCCAAAACCGTCCCGTGGAGTCTTCCCTTTACGAATGAATGCAGTGATCAAGTGGAGCTGCTGCACTTATTACTGTCGCTGATCGCAGTCGTCTCTGACGCCGCAGCGTCCAACAAAGAAACCGTTAACCTGTTCGAAGGTGCGATGGTGAGAAGTGAGGGGTGTCTGTTAGTCTTCGCTCCTCCTTGCTCACCATCTGCCTCTGTGAACGCGTTCTCTTCCGCTCCCATTTCAAGTCCCTCAGTCACGCAAGAAAATCCTTGGCTGCAAAGCAAACCTCCCTTAGAGAAGCGGCCTTAAATCAATATTTGCCGTAAGGAAAATTAGTATTACGATGTCGTTTTCACTATCCGTCATATTACTCTAATTACCACGTTATTACATAACAGTGTATACTGAAATTTTAAACAGTGAAATGTGTCTCAGCATTTGGTCAAGTGGACTACTAGAGCCCAGACCCAGTGCTCCTAGTCCAAAGATCCAGTCTAAAGGCCTACTTGGGAGCATGTTTTCGGCGTGTGTAGGTGCGGAGTGCCTTGGGGCGTTCCCCCTCCTTCCCCTTCCCTTTTCCTGCTGTCGCCTTCTCACCTTCTTTGGTCGTCCGTATCGCGCTGCCGAACCATTCTTCTTCCCTTCTCTGTCCGTCAGAGAGGCTGCCACCCCTTCCTGTGTCCCCCCCCCTTCCCCCGCCACCGCGATCCTTCTCATTTATTCAGGGTGACTCTGCAAGCCTACCTCTCAGCCCCACTGAGAAAAAAATATTCCTGCAGCACAGTGAAAACTCTGGGATGTGGGCATCGAAATTCGTTCTGTCCGTCGTTCCACCATTGCACTGCAAGTGTAGTGTTTCTAGGTCCAAATGAGTTTCAGACCTAGATCAAAAAACGTCGATTCCATTGTGAAAAAGGTGGAACGCAAAGCTTCGCGAAAGTAGGAAAGAACACTAACCCAAACACCGTGCAACCCTCTCCTCCTGTACCCTCTCTGTGCAATGTGTCTGCGAATAACCGGGCAGTCAAGCAATCAACCAGTCCCCCTCCCCTCCCCTCCCCCGGGTGCAAGACAGCCCCCCCCCCCCCCCTCCTCCCATCCCCTCCGGCCGACAATGCCTCGCGGTCACTGTCCACTCTCTGCCGCTGAATAAATGATACCGCTTCGCGCGCAGCCCGCCGGGCCCCGGCCTCCCAGCCGTACACAGCGGCGAGAAAGGTGGGACGCAAATGGTGTTTCATCTGGCATAATCCCTCTCTCCGCCGACCTGGCAAGGAAGCCGCAGCCCTCGTTGGCTGGGAATCGAACGAGCCGGCGAGGCGTACCCGAAAGTACGGATGGAGTGTCCTGAGTAGAATTCCCGCGGTGATTTCTATGGAAAGTAGAGGGAGCAACTCCATCCCAAAATAGTTGGGGAGAGAATTTCGTGGAGCTGCCGCCGGCGGCCTTGCCGTTGGTTCGTCGGGTTCGTCGTTGCTTCAGGCATTACACCGTTTCACAGCTGGTCGGTCTGATGGGGGGCGGGGAATGAGCCGGAACCACTCCTCTGCCACGGTACAGCGACTCGCCGGGGATGCGGACACACGGATCGATCGAAGAGGACCCGCTTTTCGTAATTTCGTTTCGAAAGTCAACGAGTGCACTGCGGGAACATTTCTATATTACAAATCAGAAATATGAGCAGCCAATAAATGTATCCGCGTGGCCGCGGCCCGCGGTGTTGAGGAGGTGGGGGCGCCCTGCCCGCCCTGCCCGCCCTGCCCGCCCTGCCCGCCCACGCGTGCCACTGAGACCTGAGACCTCTTTGCCTGTGCTGCCGCTACCTGCAGACGTGGAAACAAAGACGGCACGAGGGAAAAGTCATATCGCAAGTTCATCTCGATTCCATTTTGCATGTTATGAGTGCAGCCGCTCGAGTTGCCGTGGCCCCGCCGAGCCCCGCCTAGGCGGACGATAACGCGGGCAGGGGGTGCTTACTCTGGATTTCGGGTATTTCCCTTCCCTGCTGTTCGTTTTTCGCTTCGTACGCGGAACTCGGCTAGATTTCCAGGGTTGTTGTGTTTCCAAGACATGTTTCAGTTTCACCCAAAGTATCAAGCGCCTTCGCACAATAACCTGGCGTCAACGATATCGTGGGTTTTCATTTACTGTGTGACATTCCTCTGGTGTTCAGCCTGAGCACCCTGTGGAGGGTGTGGCACGGCGGGGGTCATGGCGGGTCCTCCCTGTGTAAGCCGCCCCCCCCCCCTTCCCCGCCGCTCTCACCGACACTTGTTTCACTTCCATCCTCAGCGGTTTTGTTTTCGATCTCGGCGTGCAAACATTTGCCGAAGCGCAGACCTCGCGCGCCGGAATTTGTTCCTGTCCATTTTTCTTCTCTTGCCGACGTAGTACACACAATAACCACGGGCGGGGCTATCAGTCCACCCTCGTCTTCGCCTCGGCAGGGAAAAGTTTCACCGCCGTGACCAGACCTCCCAGCCTAGCCGGCCGGCCGGCCCCGCCAACCTGGCGGCGTGGCGGCGCGGCGGCGCGGCCACGGAAACCTCTGAAAGAAGAATCCTCGGCCGAACAAGCATCTTCTCCTTTTTCTTTTCCGCCTTCTTGCGGCGAGCACGCGCTCTGCGACCCGCCCTCTCGGCGTTTATTCGCCTAGAAGTTGGCTTCGGAAAGTAATTCGATTTGTTTTGGCGAGAGAGAGAGCGAGAGACAGAGAGAGAGACAGAGAGAGAGAGAGACAAAGAGAGAGAGAGACAGAGAGAGACAGAGAGAGAGAGAGAGAGAGAGAGAGAGAGACAGAGAGAGAGAGAGAGAGAGAGAGACAGAGAGAGACAGAGAGAGACAGAGAGAGAGACAGAGAGACAGAGAGAGAGAGAGAGAAAGAGAGAGAGAGAGAAAGAGAGAGAGAAACAGAGAGAGAGAAAGAGAGACAGAGAGAGAGACAGAGAGAGAGAGAGAAAGAGAGACAGAGAGAGAGAAACAGAGAGAGAGACAGAGGGAGAGAGACAGAGACAGACAGAGACAGAAGGAGGAGTACTGGCATAGGAGCACGGTGGAGAGAGATACGGTGGCGGCACGGGGCTACCTGGGGCGACCCCAAACGAGGTGCCCGCTGAGGTTTCCTCTCTCCACCGTGCATAGGAGCAAGAGGAGGTGGAGAGGTGACTCTTGGAGCAGCGAGCGCCGTGGAGATATGCTACCCGGTGAGCAGGTCGCCTCTACGGGTTGGCCTACCTCCGCGGGCGCTCCCGGCCGCTCCGCTCGGTTCGGCTGCGCTGACAGCCAGCCACATAGCCTCCTGCCGCGGCAATCTTTTGTGCGCTTTTCAAACACGATATTGCATTCTTGTTGTATTGTGCGGTGTTCAGCGGGCGTCGATGTGTGCCTCTTTGATAGCTGATTGGGGATTAGTTTGTTTGGCCGCCCAAATCTCTTTGCTGGAATCTGATGGGCGTGGTGGTGGGGCGGCCGATTGAGAGATGACGCGCTGGATCTCCCCCTCCCCCCCCCTCTTTCCCCCTCCCCCTCTCTCTCCCCCCCCCTCTCTCTCCCCCCTACACACGCGCCGCCATAGCCGCCGTACCCGCGCAGGAGATAGATGTTCTCTCGCCTCGGGGTGGGACATCAAACAGGACACCCCCCGCCCCGCCCCGCCCGCTCTGGCATTCTCTTTATGCACAGCGGCTCGTGACAGAAAAGGATTAGTAGTGTGCATCCCGGCCAGCGCACAAGAGCCCCTGCGTGTGGGCTGCCCTCGCTACAGCTGTGGTCTGACAGCAGCGAGTTTCGTGTTCCGCGAATCATGTTTGCAGGTGCGGGCAGGGCGTGGCAAGGGCGTGACGCGTGACAGAGAGAGTGTGTTCCGGGCAGGGGCGGTTTGTAACGCGAGGTTCTCAAGGCCGCTGGCCTTGGCCGGCTTGGCAGCCCCCGCAGGGTGTTGAAGCCAAGTGGTCCGCTTCACTCTTGGTGTTGGCGCCGCACGGTCCTCACGGCCCCCGTTCCCCCTTGGGGGCCCCCTGTCTCATTTCATCCGTCTCCGCTCGTCGTCTCCAATTGGGTTCTCGGCCCGTCAGCAGGGCAGGATTTCTCACACGAACGCTGCGGATGAAAGTCGTTGTTACCGTCGCCCAGCTTTGGGCGAAAAGGGACTCGAATACGCTGTTTTTAAAACTTGGCTGATTTACATTGAAGATGCGAGACCCGAGTCCGAGCCAGCTTATTGACGCCAGGATTTCAGAACCGGTGGTGACATGACCTTGTTTCTGATAGGAAATGAAGTAGGTGTCAGCGTAAGCCGTATCGCGTATCTCATCACAATTTTTAAAGCAGTGCCCTTGCAAGGGAGCTGCTATGGAAAGTGTCGGTAGTGTACTGGTGTACCCCGAGGGCTGCAGAGTATTCTGCATAGCACGCGAGAGACTCCTTCGCGTCGATAAAAAAAGGGGGTGGGGTGGGGGGATATCGCAATTTGTGGGCGATTCCTAACCTATGCCTCGGTGTGCAGACGGGCGGAAGAAAAAGGGAAGTCTGTGGGGCCGCGCCGGGCCGCGCACCAGGGCGGGGCGCAAAGTCTAAGCGGCACTGGCAGCCGCGGCAGAAGCGGAGCGTGGCGGGGCGGGGCGGGGCCGGGCCGCTGTGTCTGTATACTGATGCGCAGTCTGTGACAAGCGGCGACCAAATCGGAGCAAGCGGAGGAAGCGGCTTCGCCTCGGAATATTGCGGAGCGGCCTGTGTGTGCGCGCGCGCGCGCGCGCGATGGAAAGAGAGCAGTGAGACGCCATGCTGTACCACAGCACAACGTGTTTGTTTGGGAGAGAGACGACGGAGTGAGGAAAAAGTCTACGAACAATTCTCTGCCATCAAACGAATGAAAATTTGTGTCCGCTGTTGGTGACAGTACTGTCCATCTGGAGTCACAATTTTGCCAGTGGCCTATTGGCGCACAGAATCGTCCATAGCCGTGGAGAAAAATGTTGATTGACTTTTTCCCGTGTGGAGGATTGCTTGGTGAGCTCGGTGGTGCGGGGAGTGGCCGTGGTGCCCGTGGCGCCCGTGGGGGACTGCAGTTGAAAGTTTGGCCTCGAGCAGCGGGGGGCGGGCAGGGCGGGCGTGCCCGGGGCTCGGACCGGGGGGCTCGGACCGGGGGGATCGGACCGGGGCCGGGGGCAGCCGGGGGCCTTTTGTTTGCAGGGGGCCGCCGTGGGGCCGCGGTGCCGCCGGTCGCGGCGTCGGGGAAGAGACGGGCGCACACGTGCGCGCTGGGGCGGGGCGCGGGCCGAGGTCGAGCACGGGTGGAGGCCAGCGGGCCAGAGGCCAGCAGCCACCGGGGTGTGGGTGTGGCCGACACGTACCCTCCCCGCACCGGGACACGTCCAGCGCAAACGAGGGCCCGACGCCCCGCCACGGCTTATCCCCGTTGCTGCTCCCCTGCGCAGTCTCGTGCACCACAGACCGCAGCTGTGAATCGTACCCCGGCGGTCTGAAGGAGAGAGACAGAGAGACAGACAGACAGGCAGACAGACAGGGAACTTTCTCCCTTCGAGCCCGAATAAATTTTGGGGTGCGAGTTTGAGACGAGCCTCAGGTTGGTGCTTCAATTGATTAGCTTGAGCAACACATACAAGCTTATGCGGCCAGTGCTCGACGCCCCGGGGGCCGGGGGGCCGTCGGGTCTCCTCCACGCCGACGTCTCGTCTTGACGGGCGACCTTCGCGAGCCTTCGAGGGTTCCGGACGGGTCCTGCCCTCCCGGACCCCCCCTCCGCCATGAGCCCTCCCCTCCTCCCTCCGTGGACCGTGACCTCGTTCCGCACTGGAGGCAATCAATGCAACGCATTATACAGCCAAGCACAGTATTCGATCAAAAACCTTCAAAACTGCACGGTCGAAAAAGACTATGTAAAACGCCATCAATGGACTTCAGTTGCGGCAATAGCAATCAGCAGCACACAAACAGTAAACACTTCTGTTGTGGACCCCTCGAAACCGCGGCCTGGACGTGGTCACTGCGCTGCCGCAAAGTCCGCACTGCCCGCCCCGCCACTGGCTCCCCGGCGCCACGCGGGACCAGATTGACGGAGCGTGGAAGTCGCGGCCTTATTGAGTGAGTCCATGGGCCGCCATGGGCTGCCATGGGCCGCGGGCTGCCGCACGGGCGCGGTGGAACCAAGTGGGTCGTTTGGAAACGCTTCTGAAAAGGATGGCGGGGGACTTCATCTTATTTCCTCTGTGACAAAAGAAGCTCGCTGAAAAGAAGCAGCAGCTAGCGCATCGCGGCGCCCGCCTGCCTGTCCCCTCCCCACGCCGCCAAGGCCAGATGCGGACATGACAGTGTGCCGCCATTCTACCGAACTGTGAGAGCCGAACTATAACACGGATACGGAGTCGTTCCGGTGGCGGTGTGGTCGGTACCAGCGGCTGGTCATGACTTCACACCTCTACCTACTCCACCCCTACCCGCTCCACCCCTACCCGCTCCACCCCTACCCGCTCCAACCCTTCCCACCCCACCCCTAGCCACCCCACCCCTCACCCCTACACACTCCACCCCTACACACTCCACCCCTACACACTCTACCCTCCCCTCTCTACCCCTACCTATTCCAACCCTACTTATTCCACCCCCACCCTCTCCACTCCACCCGTGCCCTGCCGGCGTGTCCTCATTATTTCACCCTCCCCGCGCCGCGGGGTTGTGCTAGCTCTCGGTGGACTTGGCCTGGCCTCGGCCCTGCGCTCGGCCCTGCGGCCCTCCGGTCCGGTAATCAGCAGTTAGCGCCCCTCTTCAGCCCCCTCCCCCCTCCCGGTTATCCACCTTTGGCCAAAACGCATTTCGCTTTGTTTTTCCTGCTCATGGTTATGTAAGCCGTTTGCCGCCGCTCCTTGTGACGCAGTGCGCGGGGGGCCTGCCGGGCGCTGGCTCTTGGGCCTACAGCATCAACAAAAAAGATTCGCGGCCCCGGCGAGGCTATTCCTTTGGACGCATCCCCTGCTGTGTACACTCCGTTGCCTCTTGGAAGCTCCGCGGCTCAGTCGAATGTGAATGCGTCCCAAAATGGTCGTCCAGGAAGGTGTTGGGCGACGGCCTTTCCCCTGGGTCGGCCAGCACCCCGCCTCTGCTGTGGCCTCGCCCCACCCGGCGCTGCGCGGGGTGTAGCAATGCGAAGCTATTGCCGACCATATATCGCACGAATGGCTCCGCTATGGACGCCCCGAAACGCAAGCGATTCCACATTAGCCGCAGCTGCACCCACCCCCGCCCCGCCAGGGCTGCCGGCGGCCTCACCCGGGGCCACCCCCGCCCCCAGCTGCCCCCGGCCACCCTCGGCCCGCGCGTGTCCGGCAGTGAGCCGGGAGGACTGCCGCGGGTCACGGCGTGAGTGGTCTATATTTGCATTGTAGACTGCCCCGCGCCCCGCGCGTGCGTGGGGGACAGTATCGAGGAAGTACCAGGGAAACGATTTCTGAAGAGGGGGCAGCTCGAAATTCGTTCGATGCAATAATCCAGGCCAGGAACTCGAAAAGCATGGACTCTCCGATTCTAATTCAGGTCGCAAAGGGTCCGGGTCTCGTGATATCTTCTGAGCCCGCTTCGCGTTTCTCGCGCTTTTCGAACTGCCCCCGCCTTCTTCGGAAATCGTGACCCGGTTTTAGAGTGGCGGGCCGAGCGAAGCGGATGGCGTACGTCCATGGTATTGTCACAATAGCAAATCCACATTGGCAAGTCTGGGCACAAAACCGCCGCATGCTGTGTGGGTAGGCAACCAACGACTTGTGCGTGCACGCGTGTCGTGCGGGCTGGCCTATAGCCTGACACTCGCGGGCGCTGAGCGTCGCCACCCGCGGTTTGTGGCTGGAAATGCTGTAAATAGTAAAGAGCGAAGAAAAGGGGCAGGTGAATAGCTGCGGGCGAATAACGCTGGGCACAGGGCGCACTCAAGGCTTGGCACATGATGACAGGTGGGCGGAGCTCGGCGGAGCTGCTGAGTGGGGGCGGGAATGCAATACGAGCCATCCGCTTGGCAAACCCAGCAGCGGAGCAGCGTAAGCGAGGGGGCCAAAGGGCAAGCCAAAGGGGAGGCTGTGAGGAATAAACACAGTTTAATTCATCGTCCTTCTCTTCGCCCGCCCGCAGGCACGAAGACATGCCCGGCATAATAGCTTTTTCGCGTTTTCCGCTAATTTCATCACCGAACTTTCTCCCTTCTCTCTGTTCATCTTTTCTCCCTTTTTTTTTGTAATTAAGTGTGCCGACGTGGAATAGAATATGAAGACCCGACGAGCAAAATGAGCATGCACACTGTTTGCCCCGAAGATATTCCGGCCTCGTGTTTGATTTCGGCGATCGTAGCCTCATTTCCCCTCGCCCTTCCCCCGCCTCCCCGCCGGCCCCTTTCAAGGCTTGGCGGGCGCCGGGGCCCCCTTTGGGACCCCATTTGGGCCTCTCATCGGAACCGTCTTGATGAGGGCGAGTTCATTGCTAAACAATGAGGAGCCCCGCCCGCAGCAGGCCCAGCAGGCCCAGCAGGCCGTCGGGGACAAGCGGCGCGCTGTGCGGCGCTGTGCGGCGCTGTGCCGCTGTCATGTTACCGTCCTCTCCTCCCCGACCCCCTTGAGGATCCTCAGCCCCCAGGCCCCGCGCCGCGCCGTGCTCGTCTCGTATTCTGTCTGCCCCTTCGCGTTGGCGGGCACGTCAACGTCCTCCCCGCGACCCCGTCGCTGCCCGTGTCCTTGGACACCCCCGTCTGCGCCCCCCGGGCGGCGGCCTCGCGGGCTGCGCCGGCTGCCCTGTCCCTGACGGCGGTTGGGGGTTGCCGGCGGCGGCCGTGCGTGCGGTGAGCGCTAAGGGTGTTTCGGAGCGCCGCCATCCTACCCGTCCGCCAGAAAGAAACGCGTACACTGCGACGCGTCCTTGGAAGTTGCCGGCATGAGTCGGCGGGGGCCCTAAGGCGACGCCGCCGAGCGAACCGGGGCAGGGGGCTGGCGCAGGCGTGGAAGTGGGTTGTTGCGGCGGTCGGACGCTCGGGGTCCTCGGGGGGCCCCAGGTTGTCTCGGGGGCCCTCAGGAGCCGCCACACCGATGGCCCGATGGACGGCTGTGAGCCGGCCGGCTCCGGCCCCTTCCCGTCAAGGAGCCTTCCGCGCCGTACCTCCGCCCGCGGCTCTCCCGGCCGGTGGTGTTGGGGGGTGAACCCCATGGCTGATTTAAAATGACTAAACGGGCACATTTATTTAGTGCAAGAGGACGCCGCACCAACTCCAGAAACACGGTGGTGCGCACGGTGTAGATCCCCGCAGGTACCGACTCCAGGCTCCGCCAGGCTCCATATGGGCTGCCCGGGCCGGGCCCGCCGGCAGCCCTGTCCCAGCTGTGCTTCCACTTGAGGGCAAATTGTCTCTTATGTGCGGCACGCGGCGTGTGTAGTGTAGGGCGCCCTCGTCGGGCCGGGCGGTGCGGTGATTAGCTGCAGGTGAGAGGCGTCAGCAGCCATCCCACACACTCTGTGTGCTGTGCTCCGTACACTGTGTGCGCGGCGGCTGGTGTTATCTGCGGAGAGGGCGCCGGGGACCAGGGGCTCAGGGGCCCCCACCCGGCTGCCGTTCGGTTCGAGAAGGGAAAGGTCATTCGCCGAGGACGAGCCTTGGGACCAGCCGGCCGCGAGGCTGCTGCTGCTGCTGCTGCTGCTGCCGCCGCCCTGCTGCACCCAGAGAAAATGATTCCTGAATCAAACTAATCTTAGAATAAAATCGAGAAATATTTTCGGGTCAAGAATTACATTCTTGCCGCCCTGCCGCCCAGACACGGAGAGCGCCGTGAGGGTAGGCAAGCCCGCAGGCCGTGTCTGCGGAGCAGCTGAGCCCCGTTCGCGGGACACCTCTGTCACGGAACTCGCCCGATCTCCCCGTTCGCACCGCGGCCTTTCCTCCTTCTCTGGAGTGGGTGTGGTATAACTTGGTGTCCTTATCAATAAATGAGGCCTTAATATATTTCTTTGGAGCGGGGCGGGCAACGGGCACCGCGGCGCGGGTCCCGGGGACACGGCTGGGCCGGGTGGTGCGGCGGGCATGCGGCTGCCCGGGCTGCCCTGATATCCGACCCTGTGCCCCACCAGCCCCACCCCACCGCCCCACGAGCCCCAGCTGGGAATGGTTTCGCTATTCGATCTCCCCCGCCGCCCCCACCCCCGCCCCCGCGCACCGCCACGCGCTTATCCTGGGTGTCGGAGAGGGGTGGGTAATCGAATCACTGGCATCGTAGGCGTTAATAAGGGAAGGCGGTATATTGCGAGCGCGAGCGCCTCTTTGGAACACCAAGATGAGAGTATAGAGTGTTCCTATAAAGGGTCGTGCCCCCCAGGCGGCGCGCCGCACGGCGCCACACCACGCCTTGCTCTGACGCCCTTTCTCCTTGTTCTCGAGCCACTCACCCCCCCCCCCCCCCCCCTCCTCTCTCTCTCTGTCTCTCTCTGTCTCTCTCTGTCGCTCTCTCTCGCTCTCTCTCTCTCTCTCTCTCTCTCTCTCTCTCTCTCTCTCTCTCTCTCTCTCTCTCTCTCTCTCTCTCTCTCTCTCTCTCTCTCTCTCTCTCTCTTTCTCTCTCTCAGATGACGACAAATAATCTTTGGTTTCGCTCACGTGCGTGTGTAGTTGGGGTACATATCATATATACGTTGTCGTCCGCTGTATCATAAACCACGAAAGAAAAGTTTATAGCCCATATGTGTCGCTGGTGGTGTTGTATTTGATGCTTCATCGTCTCTCTTTTACGCGCTAGATAAGGCTCGTGTGTGCGTCTGTGCGCGTGGGCGTGTGTGTGTGTGTGTGTGTGTGTGTGTGTGTGTGTGTGTGTGTGTGTGTGTGTGTGAGGTCGGGGCCGGGCGGGGGTTGGATTGTCGCACATGTGGGGTCGTCTCGAGGGTCATCCGCTGTGACTTTGCGGTGCCTCTCATAGACACATAGCCGCACATAGACGGACGGGGGCACTGGGGCTGGTTGGTCCACACGGGAGTGACAGACGTGGGAAACACGGGTTCTCCATCAGCGGGACGAAGTCCGGAGACCGGAAGGTGGGGTGAGAGGGGGGGGGGGAGACTATATACATATATATATTCGGCGGGGTGGCGCCTCTTCTTTGCCGCAATCAGGACTGAACCTGTCGACTCGCTTTGGCGAAATTCTAATTGTCGGGTGGAATCAACCCCTTAGTCGTCAGACTGAAAAGCGGAGTTGACGATTTCTCTGGCAATTAAGTAGGCGTACGACTAAAAATTTTGGTCGATTGACTGACGAAGATTGGGTATTATAATGCCCACGCCTGTACACTCGAGTCGCAGTAAATATTAGTCATACCTCTAGATGACTGAAACATTCCGTCAGCCTGACTCAATTTTGCTAAATTCGTGGGACAGTGGAAATTGTCTGACCAGTGTCTGCGAAGGGAGCGCGAAAGCTTTGCTGTGCGGGGCGCACAGTATGTTATATTGTTTTTCCTTGAAAATATTTATACGAATGAGTTCTAATGTTGTATTTTGGTCTTCATTTTCCAGGTGAGCCCGGTTGGACTGGCGAGACATTGCTCCCTGTTCAGTATACTAGTGAGTACAATGGAAGACAACGAACATGAAACTGGGCTGGCTGTTTTGGCGGTCAAGCTCTGATTAGCTGGTCAGAGGGAAACCGCTTGAAAAGCACACGCCAGTACGAACGAGCTGGCCAGTTGTGGTCACTCCTCCAGAACAAATTGCATTGTTGTCTCACCTGCGATTGGGGGAGAGGAAAGGGAAAGGGGGGGGGGGGAAGGGGGGTTCTGATGGGTGTGGAGGGGGATCACCATCAAGACCAGACAAGGCAGGCAGCACTGGACCACCCAGTGAAGAGGCATCAGGGCCTAAGTACACTACACAGTGAGAAAGAAGGCATCGGTGCTCTAAACATGGTGTTCCTACTGTGAGTACAATCTCTACCGTTGACTACGTATGTCTAGGTGTATTTACTAAATATGCAGCCCAACTTGTGTGCTCGGTCCGGAGAACATCACAAGTGCTGCAGAGAACACTTATTATCTGGACGAATTTTATCGCGCACAAAAATATCTTTAAATATTTTTATTTTATTTTTTGCGCTGTTTGGTGTGCGGGGATATTCCGCGCAGAGTCGCCGCGTCCTCTGTGGGTGATCCGAGTTGCAAGTGCAACCCGGCGGCATCCACGATGATTGTTCGGTCGCAACCCATCATTTCACGACCGAGAAAAGAAGGGGGGAAAAAATACCACGGTGCCGGGGGTATTGTCTGGACCACCCCGCCGCCCCAGCGAGCGTGCGCTGCCGTGCGCTGCCGTGCCGCACAGGCATCCGCGCTTCCCAGGTTCAAATCCCACCAAAGTGCAGTATTTCAATTTTTGGGAGGGAAACGTGCGGCAAATAGAAGGAAGTTTGCGACAGACTGCGGCCCCCTCGGGCTGCCCCCCCCCCCCCCTTGCGCCTTTGGTTCTGTTTCTGCCCGACATTGCCGTCAAGTTTCTAGGGGTTCGGGTCCACGGCCACGGCACGGCCACGTCCGAATGTCATTTGGAAAAGCGATCTCGAGAACAACAAGCCGAACTACGTTATGCCCTCCTGCCTTTGGATATCCTGGATATCCCCTCGGAGCAGCGCGGCGGCAAGAGTTTGGACGCTAGTCTCCGCTTTCCTGATTGGTCCGGTCCCCCTGTCGGCCCCCTGCCGGCCCCCGCCCCCATGTCCCATGGGCTGCCTCGGGATTACAACTTTATTGTGTACTTCCTGCTGGTGGCCCTGGCCAGTACCCTGGAGGCGTCTCATGATGTGAGTGTGGGTGGGGTTGTTAGGTCAGGTCTTGCCTGCGAATGCCTTTTTTGTCTGTTGTGCTGCCTGCTGCCTCAGCTAGGCGCTGGTAGAGTCGGGTCGGGCCGCCCCGCCCTGCTAATAACTGTCCCCTGGAGAGAGAGAGAGAGAGAGAGAGAGAGAGAGAGAGAGAGAGAGAGAGAGAGAGAGAGAGAGAGAGAGAGAGAGAGAGAGAGAGAGAGAGAGAGAGAGAGAGAACTTCCACCCTGACTTTTACATTTTCCTATTTGATTTTCTGAAAATGTGGTTCCATTTCCTGCTTTGTAGAGGCGGTCGAGCAGTTCAAACTGCCCGCCCTTCTTTGCAGAAACTTTTCTGTGAAGAATATTGATGGTCGGACCGAACGGGCGAAATAAATTAAGAGATCGGGACTCCCTCCCGTGTCTCTCTCTCTCTCTCTCTCTCTCTCTCTCTCTCTCTCTCTCTCTCTCTCTCTCTCTCTCTCTCTCTCTCTTTCTCGCAATTAGGATTCTGTCGCCATCATCGCTGCCGGATCATGGGGCCAAAGGCAAAGTAGTTTGGTCTTCATTTCAGTAAGAGGATGTGCCATCAGAATGGTCAGACGCCGCCGCCGCCCCCTAACTGCTGTGCATGGACGTGATAGCCTCCCTTTTTATCAGCACAGCTTTTCCATCCCTCCCGCCGTCATGAATTGTGATGTTTTCTTCTTGTCAGCTCACTCTCACTATCGGCGCTGGGAGCAGGTGTAGTCTGTATGATTGATCCGTGAGCCTCCGCCAAGCCCTTACAAGTACACGAAGGTGTCAAGGGAGAAAGCGGCGCGGTTTACGATGGTCGTATCGGCCTGTGGCGGTGTGTGTGTGTGTGTGTGTGTGTGTGTGTGTGTGTGTGTGTGTGTGGAGGGGGGGGCTGCTATGACGGCGCGCTACGTGTTCCCGTCACCCACAATCAAGGTGTATGCGAAGCAGAACTTTTTTACGTTTTTCACACTTTACTGATTAAAGCTAACTGCTAGGCGCATCGAGCAAAGTTCGCCGCCGCATGCGAGGCGATGGTAGTGTAATGAGCCTGAACCCGCGGCGCCATACATCCGCAGACGGCGCGGCGCTATAAGAAATGTCGAGCGGGACTGATGGCGTCCTGGCGCTCGTCATATAGTTTTTCGTTTCCGGTTTCTTGCACCTTTCCTCTTGATTTGCATGCGCGGCGCGGCGCGTGCTGTGAGCGCCGTAAAACCTGTCGCTGTCTGTGTGCCCAGGTGCGAGCGCGATAGCGCAGATCCCTCCCTTTCCTCCGCCATCGGAATCTGCTAGAGGCCTCTTTCCGATGCCAAAGCAGTCGCCCTATAAACGTTTCACCTTACAGGGGAGACGACATTTTTTATTTTTTATGGCTAGATTCGGGAATCTTTATGGTCTCCTACACAACTTTGGATTTATTTCAGTGTGTGTTACACACGGTGTTAAGAACTATTTTCACTTGTTTTACTTCATTTTTTTTTTCATCTGTGAAGACAACTTTCTGCATATTCCCCATTCGATTCGTATTCTTTCTCTAATATTCGTGCAGATCCGCGGCCGCCCCTCGCCGAATTCTTTCCCCTGCATTTGCTGGCTATCGAGCCACACGAAGATCGGGCTGCTGCCGCTGCGCCTGCCGGGCCTTCCCCCCCCCCCTCCCACCGCGCGCCGGCGCACCGCTCCCCACCCCCTGCCTCCTGCCGCAGCAGACGGGGACCGCGCCTAAACCAGCGCTGCATTTTTATTTCCAAGGAAAGAAATTCGGGCGAGTGATCCAGCTTTCAAAAATGTTGTTGGCATCTCCCGTCGGCATGAGGGCCGCCTAGATGACCCGATCCTGAGCGCCGTGGGCCGTCGGGGGCCGCCAAAGGCCGCCGAGGAACTTGCGACAAAAACGGGCCTAATCTCTTTATAATGGCCGGGCATGTATTTTACGGCCGTGTAATCGGTCCGGATGGCCGTATCCTACACGGCTGCTGTTGTATGTAGAGGAGGAGGAAGCTGTTGATCACGATGAGAAAATGCGTGCGCGCGCGCGCGCGTGGGAAACTCCCGGGGCCGCGGTGTGACACCGTGGCGGCATCTCGCGCCGCCGCTAGCCGCCGCTAGCCGCCGCCGGTGCACCTTGCTAGCCTCGCTTCATGCTGCCGGTTTGTGGCCGGTCCCCTCCCAGACTCACTCGGTCCCCACCTTCGGTTTTGAGCGCGTATCGGTGGCCGGGGCCGCCAACCTCAGAATATGAACCGGCCAGGACGAGCCGCCCGCCTCCCTCCTCGGTGGAGCCGAGCCGAGCGGAGCCGAAGCCGAAGCCTAACCGAATGAGAAGCTGCGCCGAGCCGAGCCGAACCGAGTCCAGCCGAGCCAGGACGAAAGGACGAGTCGAGCACGACGAGCTCGACGAGCCTGCCGAGCCATGCCGGGAGCCGGTCGCCGCCGCGTCGCGCCACCGGCTGTTTGGTGTGCATGGGTTGGCACTGCCGGGTGCAGCGCGCCCCGCCACGCTCCGCCACGCCGAGGGGCAGGGGCGGGGCAGGGCGGGGGGCGGGGCGGGGCAGGGCCGGGGGCCGGTTGATGGCATGGTAGAGCGGTTTGCTCTGCTCGTGCTGCCAGCCAGGGCCGCCGTGCCGCCGCCGTGCCGCCAACGCCAGTGCCGTCGGCAGCAAAGAACCGAACGCAAGCAGCGTACTGCGCGCCGAGCGGACCGGTGTTTTGACGTTTACGTCTACGTACGAGTACCGACGCGAGTGCGGGTGCGCGCGTGTGCTTGTGTGTGTGAGTGTGTGTGAGTGTCCAAAATGGATTAAGCGGTGCTTAACGACGAAGAGCTTCTCCTAGCGGATACAGTGATCTCAGTGTCTCAGTGCAGTGTTGTGTGTGCCGGGCACCATGAGCTGACGGAGCCCCCGCGGGCCCAGGCCCCGAGGCCCCGGCACTGGCAGGCCTTGGCAGGGCCCTGCTTGGTGTGCACGGCGGTGCTGGCGGTGCTGGCGGTGCTGGCGGTGCGGCGCAGCGCGGCTGTTCTGCAGAACGCCGGGGCATGCCGTAGCCTGGCGTAGCCTGCCGTAGCCTGCCGGGTATCGAGCGGTCGGCGCCCTTAGACCGCCCCTCCGCCCCCGCTGTTGCCGCCCCCGAACGCCACCCCCCGCCGCCGCCTCCGCCCGCCACCCCCGGCCCGGCCCGCCCCCTAACCATGTCTGTCCGGCTCAGTGGAGTGTACCTGGTATCACCCAGCCAATCGATGGCGGTTGAAAAACCATCGACGTCCACCGCCTCGGCCACGCCGACGACGCCCACCTCGTCCTCCAACGGCAACGGCCTGCCGTCCAACGGCATGCCGCTGCCGCCCACCCCGTCCCCGCAGCCGCCGCAGCCACTCGGAGGGCTGCTGAGCGGCAGCGGCAAGGTGGCCATCGTGGCTCCCCAGCGCAGCAATAGCTTGGATTACCTCAACTTCGAGGAGAAGCGACAGCTGATCGCCTCCTCGCTGTCGCTGTCCGACTTCCTGCACACCAACGGCAGCAGCGCCCTGGGCAGCGCTCTCGGCAGCGCCCTGACCCCCACCAAGACCGTGTCCGCCGCCACCAAAGTCATCGTCTGTGAGTAGCGCCTTTGTTCTTTTGTCTCGACTTCCTCCATTACGGGCCGGGATATTCGTCGTCCGCCTCATCCTCCCCGTGATGCTGCTGGCGGCCGGCTCCGGCGGCTCCCCCTGGCCGTGCGTGCTTCCGGCTGGAATCATTGTCAGTCCGGGCCAATTGTCACCGCATTGTCCGGCCGACACCGCGCACCTTGTGTGCGTCTGTCCGTCTGTCCGTGCATCCAGACGGGTTTGACTTCGCCCCCATCCGTTTTCTACTCCCTTCCAGTGGCGTAGCAGCGGGGTGGGTTTTGTTGTCAAGACAGCTTCCCCCCCCCCCCCCCCTTAGGCTCTCCTGGCCCTCCCGTCCCTCACGTCCTCTGGTCCCTGGGTCCTGCTCGGTCCCTGGGGTGCGCCGACGTCGCTGGGGGCCGCGGGCCGGGAGCGGTCTCTGGTGCAATACGACAGAGTCAGACGCTAGGAAACGCCTGGCACAGGTGTGTAAAGACACTACAAAGTGTCACAGGTGTTTAAAGACACCAAAAAGTGTCTCGGAAGTGTGTAAAGACACTACAAAAACGTCTCAAAGGTGTGTACAGACTCTACAAAGTGTCTCACAGGAGTGTAAAGACACTGTCTGACTCTGGTGTCAGACGTGTTCTATACCAGGTGTATCATTGGCCCCGGGCAGTTTCGGTTTTAGGCAGTCCCGCAAAGCACTATCTCCGTCTCTTTCTGTCTCACGCGTCTGGCCGAGCCAGAAAGAGACGAAGATAGTGTGTTGCGGGACTGCCTAAAACCGAAACTGCCCGGGGCCAATGATACACCTGGTATCCTGGTATAGTGTCTGACTCTAGTGCAGTGTCAGACGCTGGGAAACGTCTGACTATAAGACACTTGAGTTAGCAGAGCTTCCCTGCTTCGTTTCCCCGTCGAAACAAGCGCACGGAAACTCGGACCAGAGTTTGACATCGCCTGCTGCCCGCCAAACTGGCCTCCGTTGACGTGATATTGGCCGGCGCGGCCGACCCTGTTGTTGCCGGCTTAGGGGCGAGCCGAGCCCCATCGATTTATTTATGTTTAGCACCTGTGCGAGGTGGGGGACCTTTACCTGTGTGTGTGTGTGTGTGTGTGTGTGTGTGTGCGCGCGCGCTTGCTTAGTCTCGCCTGACTAAAGGGAGACCTCCTTTCTGTGTGTATACTATAGTGTATGTATATACTAACATACAACACACGCTGCAAGATTCTGCATTTTGTTCATAAAAATTCGAAATTTCGAAATGACAGACAACATAGTACTCGTTTTTAAATTGACGTTTTTTTTTCCTATTTTTTTCCAATGACCCTTACCTGCGCCTGTTTCCGGTCGCGCCTCCCTACCTGAGACCTGTTGGTACCTCTGCAGTACCCAGCCGCCGCCGGCCACGGCTGGGCCCAGGCTTGTCCTGTTCACGGCCAGGCTGAGGCCGCTTGGTTATGCCGATGGTGTGTAATTCAGTGCGGTGGTTTACTACTGCACCTTATATCCTGTCGGGGGCGGCCCCTGCTGTGTGGGTGGGGGAAAGGGTTTTGGGGGAGGGAGCGCCCGCCGCAGAGCGCAATCGAGTTGTGCGGCGAGTTGAACCTGTTGTAAAACACAATAAAGTCTCCTCGAGATAAGCGTACCCCTTTGGAAAATATTGAAGCAATGAGTTAGAATTTTGCGTCTCATTCAAAGAAGCCGACCTCTCTCGCCTTGTTTTTTTTTTTTTTTTTTAGCGTCCTCTGCCCCCTGGGCTCGTGTACGGCACTATCATACACTCTTGTACGAGAAAGGCACTCGGGACTCGCGCTGCAGCCACCGATTGGAGCCGTTACTATCTCTGTCTCACTCCTACTCGTGGTCCAGCAGCGCAGCGCACTGCCAATACTGCTTATCTGCGGCGACGCCGGGGCCGCGCCATACTTCCTCGGAAGGGGACTCATGTCAGCGAGGCATGCGGCAGGCGGCCCACGGTGCGTCATGTGGCATCTGGATAGCCCGCCGTGGCGGAGCCGGACTCTCCAGCCGGGCTCTCTAGCCGGGCTCTCTAGCCGGGCTCTCTAGCCGGGCTCTCTAGCCGGGCTCTCTAGCCGGGCTCTCTAGCCGGGCTCTCTAGCCGGGCTCTCTAGCCGGGCTCTCTAGCCGGGCTCTCTAGCCGGGCTCTCTACTCTCTTGCCGGACTCTCCAGCCGGGCTCACTAGCCGGGCTCTCTAGCCGGGATCTCTAGCCGGGATCTCTAGCCGGCTCTCTAGCCGGGCTCTCTAGCCGGGCTCTCTAGCCGGAGCGTTCCAGTTATCACCTCTCTGCGCCCCACGGCTGTGCCTACCACCGAAAACAAATATTTCTCATACCCGTGCTAATGGATTTACTAGTTGGGAAAATTCGCTGAGACATGCCCTGCATAGGCCCAGAGCCTCCCAACTAGAGCATTAGCTTCTGATTAGCTTCTGTTAGAGCTGGGCGAGTTTAGCTGGAACTTTTTTCACGATTAGAGTAGAGATTAGATGCACAGCTGGCAGAGTGTTGATTTTTTTTTTTCAATTTTTCTTTGCGTGCATGGCTGTACCTCCATGGCTGTACCCTATGGCTGTGTCCCATGGCGCCGCTGCCCTGCCAGCGGCGTAGCGCCGGCCGCTGTCTACAATCAGTGAGACCATGGCCCGGGCCGTGGCCCCGCCGCTGCCTCTGCCGCTGCTGCCGCTGCTGCTGCCGCCGCCGCCGCCACACCCCCGCAGGCTCCACTCCACTCCACACGCTCATGCCGGCCTGGCCGACCGGTTTCCCCCTCCCCTCTCGCGCATTCCTCTCCTCGCTCACCTGGTGGGGGCTGGGCCACTACAACAACACGGCCAGGTCTCCCCCCCCCCCCCCCGGGGTGCCCCCGGTCCCCCCGCTGCCGTTGGGCTGGACTGGGTTGGGGCGGACTGACTGGGCGGACGGCGGCGGATACGGCGGACGCCGCGCGCGGAGCACTATGTTAGTGACCCTCTTGCTCACCGAGCCGGGCGCTTCGCGGGGCGCCACGCCACGCCACGCCACGCCATGCCACGCCACGCCATGCCACGCCACGCCACGCCACGCCACGCCGCCACGCCACGCCACGCCATGCCACGCCACGCGCTGGCTGGACAAGGCAGCATAGATCCCGACTTGACGCCGGCCGCAGCAGAGTCGGGGGCGCTGTGTCACAGTACAGTGTAGACATGGCACGCCGCACCGCCCGCGCGCGCGGACCGCCCCGGACCGCGCTTGTAGCTTGTACTCCTTGTACTCGCCCGGCAAAGAGTCCCCCCCCCCCCCCCTCATCCCCGGGCGCCCGGGGCCAAACGCAGAGAGCCGAGATATGAAGACATCATTATTGTCAGCCAGAGAGCAATGCCCCCTCCCCGACTGTTTGGAGTCAGCCGTTCGCTGCGACTGCCAGCGGGGTCGGGCTGGACGGGCGGGGCAGGATTAGCACGGACTTAGAGCGGCTTTTCGTCCTGAAGCAAAAATTCATATCGGTGTCATTAACGGCATGGGTGGTGAACATGCATTGGAGAACCTTGAGCGGTACTATATTCCTCGCCACTCTTGGGAGGGCGATCTTTCTGAAACAGATTTCATCGCTCTTGGAGAGAGCACTCTGTTTGAAACAAATTTCCTCGCTCTTGGCAGAGCTATCTTTTTGAAACAAATTTCCTCGCTTTTGGTGTGTGATTCTGAAAAGTTTCTGCAAAGATATCCCAAATTGAGCGAACTTCTTCGCTCTTTTGCGATGTTTCAGCTGCTCTCCCTATTGGGACCAATGTTTTTAGATTAACGTCTAAAATCTATAAATTACAGTGTCCCGCACAACTTGAAGCCGCGCCCCGTACATGTGTTATCGCTCGTGACGCCGGGCGTGGGGACATGCCGCGTGTGTGCCCGGGCAGGTCGGCAGGGCCCCCTGGCCAAGGCCCTGGCCGAAGCCCTGGCCCAGGCGAAAGGATCGGGTGAAACGCCGAATCTGGCGGCATTGCAAGGGGCGCAGTGCGCGTTATCCCACTCGCACACAAGTGCAGTGGCCTCCATCCGTCTCCCTCTGTCCTTATCGTCACCTGGCTGGGCTGCCGGCTGGCCGTTTACCGAAAGTCCACCCAGCGCTATCTCTCGCCCGATGGATGAAGCAAGTAAATTACGTAATTGCTCAATCAGGATTGAATAGGACTGATCGGAATAGAAATGCGCGGTAATGATTTTTGGAAGTAAAATGGAGAGATTTGTTTTTTTTTTCCTTTTTCGTTCTCGTTTTCGATCTAGCATATTGACTCGGCCAACAGCGCGCGCTCTTTTTTGGGGGGGCATACACGTGCTCTCAGAGAGAGAGAGAGAGAGAGAGAGAGAGAGAGGGGGGGGGGGCAGGAGGAGCCGGGGCCATTGCGAGCCCCCCCACAGCCGTACATCCTATCGTTTGCAGAACAATAGGTTTAGGGCCCGGGCCAGGCACAGCAGACGACAGCAGAAGACCGGGATCACCTGACGTCCAGTGGCGTAGCCCGGCGTAACCAGCCTTTTTCGTTTGTGAAATTTTTTTCTTCGTTGATGCCCTAAAATAAACAAACAGGGTGGCCACACCTCTAGAAAACCTGGAAAAATCAGGGATTTTTAAAATGCCTGGGAAACCTGGAAAAGTCAGGGAAAATCAGAAATTAACATGGAAATTCACGTGAAATGACGGCCGACGCGTTTAAAAGACTACCGCGCAACCCGCATTCGCTGCGTCGCTCCCCCACATTTGTCCGATGACGTGGCTTTTACAATTACATTTTACCTGGAAATAAAAAAAAACGCCTGGAAAACCTTGAAAAGTCAGGAAATTTCGCTGTCAAACAGTTGTGGCCACCCTGACAAAAGAAAACTGCCCTAAAAGAGGCAAGAGTCCTTTGCGAAGGACCCACCGCGGTTCGCTTGGAGGAAAATGCTTTCGTTCACAGAGGTTTCAAAGTCACAAAATTTTACTCTGCTGGAGGGAGCAAATTTTGTTAAACCTATCATTGCACCAGTTACGCGGCAAAAAAAAAAAAAGGTACGAAAAAAATGTGTGGATGAGAACCGAGGAGGCGATTTCAGAACACGCGAAAATAACGGCAATCTTCTCGCTCGTCACATCTGCTTTCGTTCTGAAACGCGCGCGCGGCGCCGCGTGTGTGTCTATGTGTTTGGAGCTGCGAACCGGTTTATTCTGTTTTCGATTGTCGATTGCGTGTCGGCAGTGCGTCTGGACTCCACTGGCGGCGCTGGCCGGTCGCGGGGCTCTCGGCCGGCCGCGTGCGTGTGCTGCTGGTGCTGCTGGTGCTGCTGGTGCTGGTCGAGAGAGGTTTTGCTTCCTTTCGCTGCTTGCCCCAGTTATCCCCTGGAATTGGGATGGAGTGACCGGTCCGCTCTGTCCTAGCCTCGCCTGGCCTGGCCTGGCCTCGGCCTGCCGGCCCTTTCAGCTTTCAGCCGCAGCGTGCCTCGCCTCTCACATGGCTAACGCCGGTGCCAAATAGCCCAGCCGGGGCCGATCTGAACGTCAGGCTGGCGGGGCGGCTGTACGTATGTGGGGAAGTAAGCCATGGCCGCGCCCGGCCCGGCCGCTTGGCACGCCGCTGGCACGCCGCTGGCACGCCGCTGGCACGCCGAGCTCCGCGTGTTGGTTCCATTCAGAGGATACGGCTTTATAAATGACACGGAAATCGCTGGTCGTCGTCCTTCTTGGCGGCTCTCGTGGCGGCACTGAGAATTAAAGGCGGCGCCCGATTCTGCGCGATAGGGGACTTTGAAGAGGCGGTTTAGGAAACTTGGCCTCACATTTAGGATTTGAGGCCTCTTCGGGCCCATTGTCTTCCAAAATTTGGCGATGATTCTCAGTGGGGCCTGGCTATTCCTTGCTCCTGTGGTGCAGCAGAGCAGTGCACGGACAGCAGGCTGGGAGGGTCCGGCTTTCTGTTCTTTACTTCCGCCACTATTGCCGCTTTTCTCCCCGCTCCGGCTCCCGCTGGGCGGGGACGGGCTCTCTAGGACGGGCAGCTGCTGGCGTGCGCACTTGTGCCGTTCGGCGAAAAACACGCCGCCCCTCGGGCTTACTTAAGTCCTGGCGCGCTTAAATCTACGACACAAGCGGCAGCATTGTACGCTGCCTGCAAGTCCAGCAATTTCCCTCCCCACCCCCTCCCCTTCCCTTTACTCCAGCCCTCATCTTGAGTTTGCCGTGTGCGTGGTTTTGCTGTGTTTTACTGGGAAAGGGTCTTCCTCCTGAGGCTTAGGAAGGATGTCTGGAGATGAGCGCACCTACCTTTAGCACATTTAGAGTGCGATCACAGCGAATTGGGCTAAGGCAAGCTTCTGCCCGTAAACAATAACGCGGCCATTTGCATTTAATCAGTTTTACAGTTCTTGCTCGCACCACCACAGTTAAAAAAATGAAAAATAAAAAAATCGAGGTGACTAAAATCTGCGTGGTGCATTATTTGGACTACTGTAGTCTCGACTAGTACACTAATAAAATCGTCGAAAAGTATCGTCATTACAGTTTTATTGTTTTACTGTGGACGCCGCCTTCACGAGAGACGCCTTTTCCGTATGAGTCTGTGTGCTCTCGCGCTGTTTTGAAAAGTTTGGACAGTTTCGGTGTCGTGTCCTTCTCTCCTGTAAATTAATTATGCAGGTCGCCTCTCCGTAAAGCGCTCCCCAGCAGTAGGGTGGCCTGGCCAGCAGCCTTTTCTTGGAGGGGGGGGTGAGAGAGAGAGAGAGAGAGAGAGAGAGAGAGAGAGAGAGAGAGAGAGAGAGAGAGAGAGAGAGAGAGAGAGGAAGGGAGAGAAAGGAAAGGGACGTAAAACGTCGAAATGAATACCAGTGCCGCACAGCACCGCCAGCTGCGAACACGCTATAGTCCGCGCTTGGCGACCACTAATTCCTCCCCCTCCGCCGGCCCTCCTCTCCATGACACTCCATGACGGCCGGGCTGACATGTGTCCTTTCTGCCTGACCCAGTCGGCCCGGCCGCCTCTCGGCCCGGTCTGACCCCCCAGCAGCCGTCGTGTCACACGACGGCTCTGCTCTGGCCGTGGCGCAGGCAGTACACTGCTGAAGTAAGAATGCCCGGCCTCGTCGGTATAACTAGATTACGGCCGGTGTGGGAAAGCAAGGGGGAGCAAGGGCAGTTGGAAGTTAGCCGCGGCTGAGTCCGGCTGGCAGTCCGTTGGCTTCGCGGCCGGGGAGACAGTCACCCCAACGCAGACCCGCCCCGCCCGGCCTCGGTTCTGAAGCGTCGTTTGAAAATGCGCACTAGCCGGCGGCGGTCTTGTATCGACATTTTTCAATTTCGTCAATGTTATTCACAAAATATTTGAACGCATATATACACATTGGGATTGGTTTTTCAAAAACTTGTGACGATCGCCACAATTTTCTGATGTCCCTAATGTGATTTTGTAGTTATTCATTTGCAAAATTAGAAACAGTGGCTTGTGTACAAGCTTTTTGGAAAATTTTGCGGGAAAGGGGGGGAAGGGGGACTCCGTCGCACTCACGCCCTTGTCATGAGGCATGGGCGATGTCGACGTACGTACTACTACGCCTCGGGAGGCGAGGCGAGTCCCTGTGGCGGCGTTCCGCGTAGGGCCAAGGCCGCGTTAGGAGTGTTCGCACGCTCGTCGTACACGGCGCGGGCACCTGCTGGGCACCTGCTGGGCACCTGCTGGGCACCGGGAGTGGAGGGCTTAGGGCCGGGGCACCGGGGCACGGCGGGCGCGGCACGACACACCTTCCCGCATAGTAATGGCCCATTTCTCCTCCTTCGCCCACATTTATTTTGGCAGCCTAGGCCTGCTGGTCGCGCCCTCGCGTCGGTGCCTTCAGCCGCCTTCAGCCGCCTTCAGCCGCTTGGGCCGCGGCCCTCCGCCCTGAGCGCAGCACAAGGCGCATGACAAAGAAGGGGTGTCGTGCCGCGCGGAGACAGAAGTGGTCGCGGACCTGCCCTAATGGCGGACCTCGCGGTGCTGTGCGAGGAAGGAGAAGAAAGTGGGGAGTTGGTAATCCTTTCCTGACGATTGCCACGCTATCTTTCATCTCAGTTTTCTCCCGTTTACATGCCCCTTGTTCGTCTAGCCCGTTCTCCCGCCTCCCCAGCTTCCTCCCGTACTTCCGCCTCGTTCCTGCCGGTTACCGTTCTCGATGTCATTGCGGACGAACCCCCCTCGTCGTCACGACCTGGCCAGGACCGGCGTCGACAACCGCCACAGTCCCCGACCGCCCCCAACCGCCCCCGACCGCCCCCAACCGCCCCGACTGCCCCTGACGATGTCTGCCCTGCCGGCCCCCGCGGTCCCCGAGGAGTCCGGAGTGGGTCACGGCGATGCGATGCAAGGAAGGATGTGCTGGTCCTGGTCCAGTGGGCCCGGGCAGGGCCAGGCCTGCCTAGGAGCGGCGGCGGCGGCAGCGGCGGCGGCGGCGGCAGCGGCGGCAGCGGCAGCCGGCGATCCCTATCTCGGGGAACCAGTCGGGGCGTGGTGCCGCGGTGCGGCGGGCGGGGACCCTATTGGCTCACTGCTGGGCCCGCGATGCAGCTGCAAACACCACCTGCAGCTGCTATCTGACCAGCTGCAGCAGCAACTGCAGCAGCTCCAGCCGAGGCCGCACTGTGTGCCACGCCCAAGTCAGCGGCAACACTCTTGACACCGCTCTGCCGACACATTGGCGCGGCCGTGCTAACGCCCCGCCCTGGCGGTGCGTCTGCAGGTGTCTGTCGGTGTGGAGTGGGCCGCGGCCGCCGAGCCTCCGAGCCTCCGAGCCGAACCCTTCCGGCCCATGCGGTGAGGCTCTCCTGCCGGCACTGGGCTGGGCAGGGCGGGGGGGGGGCGGGGCAGGGCAGGGCAGGGCAGGGCAGGGCGGGGCGGGGCGGGGCAGGGCAGGGCAGGGCAGGGCGTTCCCATAGCGCCGCGCAGGGCCGCACCGGGGGCCGCACGGAGCACAGCCATTGTTGCGGTGCCGTTGCTCCCACTCGCGGACGCGCTCCGCTCCTCCAGGCGGCCCCGGCCCACGGCGGCCCAGCCGAGGCCGAGCGTGCAGCGTGCAGCGTGCATCATCCCTGCGGTTGCGGTGTGGTCAGCAGCCACAGCCACCGCGGCCGAGGCGGAGCGGAGGCAGAGCCACTCAGACGGAAAATCCGATCGGGCTGCGGCCGGGCGAGTGACAAATAAATAAGGCGCCCCCGTCCGTCACCCCCGCGCGGCTGGACTGGACCCGACAGCCGGTGGCCCCCGCTGCCCCCCGTTGCCCCCCGCGCCCCCCGCCGCCGGCCGCCCCCTGCCGTGACGGCGCGGGCGCGATGGCCGGTGACCGCCGGTGACACCTTGGCCTGACTGCCCAGCCAGGAAGGGCGATGCCTCCCGGGCGGTGCGCGCGTCCGTTAGGCGAGCACTCCGTGACGCCGCGCGTGTCCCGGCCGTGACACGCGACGCCGCGGGCGTGACGTTGTCACTGGCAGCGGCTGCTGCCGCTGCTGCCGCTGCTGCACGCGCACGTAGTGTGCCGAGCTCTGCCGTGCCATGACCCCGGCGGCCCGTCCCAGCCCGGGGTCCGCGAGCTCTAATAAGCCCTGGGAACCGTAACGATTGCCTTGTGTTCTGCGGGCGGTAGGCCCAGCCCAGCAGCAGTGGCCGGGCGGGCTGTGCGGCGCTACGCCGCTTGACACGATGTACATTACTTCGTGATGCAAATTTTGTGGCGCGAGTCCTATCGCTCCGCTCCGCCCCGCGGCGGCCGCAGGCGGCCACAGGCCGCGGGGCGCCACTCCCTCATTTCCGAGCCAGAATGTGTAGCATGTTTGGAGTCGTCCATGAAACACGTTGGCATTCTCTCCTCGCCGAAAGTTGTGGATGGCGACGCAGAGCGCCTGCGAACTCCTGGGTAGGCCAGCCCGCACAGCACGCGTGCACGCAGAAGTGGGGATTGCCTACCCACCAGGCGACGTGTGAGCCGAGACTGACCGAAACTTGCGGCATTATTATGGACGTACTTCAAGGACGGTCCCGTTGCTGTTTCTTGTCAATTCTTCTTGTTTCGAGCATCCAGCGGTGAAATGGAGACTTCGTAATGGCTGCTTGGACTGAGCATTGTCCTGCTGTACCTCTGGAATGAAGCCGCTGTGGTTTTCCTCTTGGCAGGGGGACGTGCGGTATGTGTGTCGATGAGTGGACTTGGCGCTGTCGGGGCATGGTGGGGCTCCGTGTGATATCTTGCTCTCCAATTTTTCTCCCCCCCCCCCCCTTTCCTTTTTCGTTTCGGGACCCTGCTGACTATGGCAGGCGTCGTGTCAGGCCTCTCTCTATACATCAGGCGGTGAATGGGCGTTGTCTGCAGCGGACTCGCGCCTTAGTCGGGGCGGGGCGGGGCGGGGGGGGGGGGGGGGGGGGGGTTCTCGTGTCCAACGCCTTAGTACGGCCTTGCGGCCGCATGCCGGAGCGGCGGGGACGGCGGGGACTGCCACCCGCGGCCACCGGCGGCCACCGGGACACTGCCCTATCGCATTGCCTGGTCTGAAGCGGCCTGGACTCCTTGGGAAAGCCGGTGGGGCCCAGTGGGGCCCAGTGCTGCCTGCTGCGGGCAGCGTGCTGTGCAAAGTAGTACCCGCTAGCCAGACATTCCGTGCGTTGTCTACACACGGTGAGGAGTGACACGTCTGAAATCCTGCAGGATCGGCGTGCGCCGTTCTCCTTCGAGTCCTTGCTGAGCCTGAATGTCAAGCCTTTCCACGCAGCAGCGCCCCGGGGATAATTTTACTCCGCGTTGCTGAAACGTCATCCCACGTGCAGTACTTTGTTTTCCTCGAACATAAAGTTCAGCAGCGTTTCCGACTACATTTTCCACGCCGCGTTGACAAGCCGCGTGGGCCGTGTCCACTCCGCTGAACAACCGCCAAGCGTGAAGATAGCGCCGCGAGGCAGCGGCAGCGGGGCAGCGCCCGCAGGCACTACTGTACGCGGAGGAGGGAGAGAGAGAGAGAGAGAGAGAGAGAGAGAGAGAGAGAGAGAGGGAGAAAGAAAGAGGATGCTTGCGAGCAGGAAAAAATATAAAATGAGGGAAAAGAGAGGCTCGCTATTGGCAGCCGCAGGGCTGGCGTCTCAACGGCACAGCCGGTGATGGCACCGTACCCAAAGGCGAGCCATAGGCCTACCGGCCGGCCGGCCCTACGGCCACGGCACCCGGCACCCCTCACCCCTCCCTGCTCCTGCCAAAGCGTCGCCGGCGTCGTCGCATTCCTCCGCACTCGCCGAGTTAAATTTAAATTTCGAGGAAAGCACGCCTTTGACTCACAGCATCCGTACGTCCGCTAAACACGCCGGCGTTTGAATGTGAATTCATCTCGCGCCAATTTCCCGCTTCTTACTTTGTTGGGGCCGAGGCGATGAGGGGCGGAGGGGACAGGAGGCCGGTGGCGCGTGCACGGTTGCCGACGACTGGACTCTGGCAGCACGTACGGGCTGATCGGCGGCGTGTTCAACGTCGCGGACTTCTCATGGGGACCCCTCCAGAGCGCAGCTCTCTCTATCTGCGACTTTTTTTTTGCAGACACTCTCCGGAACAGGAATTTCGTTTGGTCGTTGTCGGCCCGTGGAGGTCTCCTGATGTGCATGCTCTTGTAACTCTCTTTCATTACGATCGGATTGTACAGAGCATATTTCTTGCCCCGGGGAGCAACCTGAAAGTGAAAGCTTACCGCGGTTACCTCCCTTATCTTGACTGGGGCCCACAAGTCCACTCTAGACTACCCTCTGCTCTTTGGGGCCTCTAGGAAGGTGAAGGCTCCGCCCTTCCTGGGATTTGCGTGGCGGCAGCGCTTACGTCCGTACGAGTTCGTACGTCCGTTTTTCTCTTTGCCGTAATTGCGGAGAGCCAAGGCCACCTTGCCCCCGGCTCTGCTGGCCTGGCTGTGGCTGGCCTCTCTCGCGGCGCTCAGCGCTCAGTCCGGCTCGGCTCGGCTCGGCTCGGCTCGGCTCGGCTCGGCTCGGCTCGGCTCGGCTCGGCTCGGCTCGGCTCGGCTCGCGGCCGCCCATGCCGGCATACACAGAGGCAGAGGGTCGCATCTGCCTGGCCAGGCCGGCTCGGTTACGTCGGCGCGGTGCAGCTGCAGCAGCGCCCGGACAGCCCTGGCCTGCCCCACTCGCCGGCTGACCCCGGCTGGCCCCCGCAGCCCCCGCAGCCCCCGCAGCCCCGCCCCTGCCACACACAGAGATACACTGGCCGGGGTAACGCGGAGCAGAAGCTGGCTGCGGACGGGCACTGCCCATGGCTCTGCCCATGGCTCTGCCTGTGGTACTACCACTGCACGCTGCCCTGTGTGTAACGAGCGAATTGACGGAGACATGGGGGCGTTATTTTCGGACCACGACGCCAGATGCTGGGGTGGAGGAGGAGGAGGAGGAGGAGGAGGAGGAGGAGGAGGAGGAGGAGGAGGAGGAGGAGGAGGAGGAGGAGGAGGAGGAGGGGAGGAGGAGGAGGAGGAGGAGGAGGAGGAGGAGGAGGAGGAGGAGGAGGAGGAGGAGGAGGAGAAGGGGGTTTGAGAGGGGGCAAAAATGGTTCGGGAGAAATCGGTGGCAGCCGACGTGGGCACACTTCATCTCATTTACGTGCGCATTTTTTGTGTGGTATCCTCTGTTTTCACTCCCACGTACTTTGTCAATAAAGGACACCTATTAATCACTTGTCAATACGGAGTAATTTTTAATAGTAATTAGCCGCGCATACTTACGTTTTAAATGTCGGAAAAACCACGGCGATGTCTCCCTCGGGGTCACGGCGGTACAGGTGCAGTCTCTGCCCGCACTCTTCAGGGGCAAAAAGGTCTCGTTCCAAAGGCCCCAGCGGAGTGACGAATACCAACATTTCTGGCGTGCATCCAAAAGTATGGGTTTGGGGGGGGGGGGGGGCTTTTACGGCCCCAGCCTTTGTTTCCCCGCGCGGTTTTGCTCGTGGGCGCCCCGCAGAGTGAGCGGAGAGCGGTGCAGAGGCCGGCCGTAGGGAGCAGAGGCAGAGGCCGCACTTATGTGCGATCAGCCACTAATCGTACGCCGAGAGTTTGACTTTGAGTTTGGCAGCGAGTCAAGAGCTGGGCGCCTCTAGTGGGGCGGGAGCTGTAGGGAATGTCTGCCTTTCCATCACCTCTGTAAACCTTGCGAATATGAACAGTTTGATGGATAGGTTCGGTGTTGTCCGCAAAAGCGGAGAGCTTGCTTTTAGTAGAACGAAAAGCGAAAGACGATCCTGACCAGGGTGTGCGTGTGCTGCGTGCGCGTGCGCGTGTGCGTGTTCGTGTGCGCTGGACAGCTGCGGGCCGAGCTGGTAATAATACTACTCGAAGGAACGCGGCGCCACTCCGTCCCCTCTGTCCCCGCTGCGTGGGCGGAAGGTATGCAGGCCGGCGCTGCTGCCACCGCCGCTGCCGCAGCTTTTATGGCGCCGTTCGATATCATCCAAGAAGCAGTCGGTACTACGCACGTACACGCGCTGCTCCTTTTCCATCATTCACAGGAGGAAGCAGCATGGATGCTTATGGCTCGGGAGAAAAAACAAATGTCCGCTATGGATATGCGTGATTGCTTATGGCTGATCCAGCGAATTATTCACTAACCCAAACACGTTCGCTGAATGAGGATAGAGAGAGGAGAGAGAGAGAGAGAGAGAGAGAGAGAGAGAGAGAGAGAGAGAGAGAGAGAGAGAGAGAGAGAGAGAGAAGGGAAAGAATTGGTAGAGCATCGATGCTGTGGTGGCATTTGCATCTGCAGAAATGTTTGCTGAATCATAGCGAATGATTTGCTGAAGCATTAGCAAATCCACTTTTTCACTTGTGGCTCTCGATGTTTATTCTTTCCAAATTTCTTTGATTATAAGATAAGTAAATGGAAGGTAAGCGACGCGGGAGCAGGAGTCGAACGCGCGGTCTCGGGGGCCCCCGAGGGGGGTGGGCCGGGTGTTTGCCGTGGCGCCAGGCCGCAAGCCGCAGCGTAACCGCCTCTATAAATAAAGGACTAAGTAAATAAGCGCTCCCAGTCGCCGCCGCGCGACCGACAATTTAGCGAGGGGAAAAATAAAAAGGCGTTGGGGCGACCTCTTACTGGACCGCGGCGGCGGGGCGGGGTTCGAACCCGCGTGTATGTGCCGTGTGGGAGCCGGTGCGCCTGCGTGAGTCTGCTCTGCTGGCGCCCGGCCCAGCCCGGCCCAGCCCCGGCCACAGCACTGAGCGGTAGTGCCCCGGCCCGGCTGTGGTTGGGGCCAAAGAGATGAACACGAAGCGGGGCGCTGCTCCGCTCTGGTCTGCGCTTCTCTGCTCCGCCGCGGGGAGAATGCACGTGCGCCACTCTCCTTGATGCTGAGCACGCAGCCGACCCCAACCCCTGGGCGGCAGCCCCCCTCACTGCAGCGAACGGTCATGGTCACCAAGGTCTATTTGTCCGCAGAGCCAAACTCGTTCAGTCAAACGCGACGCGAAGACGCGATGGCCACACACACACACACACACACACACACACACACACACACACACACACACACACACACGCCCACACGTGCGCGCACATGGTTCCTTTTGTCCAGAAAGTTGCGGTGGCCGCCCCTCCGCCCGGCCTGAGAGGGGCCATCACTGCCCCTTGTAGATGTACACCGATTTGGATCATGTCGGTTCTTTTCATTTCAATTGATTTTGTCTCAGCAAAAAATTGTTTTTTCTAGAAAAAATATCGTTTTAAATCTGAATTTTTTAATTTTCTGTATGACTATTTTCATTATTCGTCGGCATTTTGCCGATTTTTTGAGCATTTTTTAACTGTATAATTGACTTTTTAGCCCGTCCCGACACGTTTCTTTAGAAACGGCAGGAGCCGGGCTTATAGTCTCATGCCGGTGGTTCGTTCGTTAAGACGTGTGTACGCCGACTTATCGTTCACAGAAAAACTTCAAATTTGGAGGATAAACTCCTTTCTTAACGTAGAATCACGCACGGTGGCAACAATTTTCGATTTATATCGCATTTTTGATTATTTATTAATGAAAATATGTCTGCTTTTGTTTTTGGAGGTTAGGGCTGGCCGCCGCGCGCACACCATTACCGTCGCGGCGCGCACAGGGACGGGCTCAGGTTAACGATTTTAATCGGAACAAATACATCTGCTATCAGGCACTTCTAGAGAGACTTGAGGCGGGCGGGGGCCGAAGGCTCCCGCAAACGCCGCCGGCAGGCCAAGCTGGCCAAGTCCCCCTGTCGATCCAAGGTGCCGGTGGAGCGCAGCGGAACTGGCGCCGAGGTTTGAGGGAAGGGACGGGCCAGCTTCGGCCAGCTTGTTTGATTCTCTCTCAGCCCTCTTCCAGCGCAGTAGTGAGTGCGCAGCGTATGGCCTCCCTCCCTCTGACCCGAAGCCGTGCCAGCCACGATGGTTGCTTTCTGCGGTGTTGCGTCAGCGGACGAAAAGGACGGGGAGATCGGAAACAGAGAAAATGACAATGTCCAGGTCCAGTCCAAATTACATTAATCCTACGGGAATGAAACGCCTGCACCGCCCTGCGACGGCGAAGTCGCCGAGCAGCCCATAGCGGCGCAACGGCGCGGTGTCCCGTTGACGTCAGCGGCTGCATAAGTGGAACGAAACAGCTGAACGAATGGACGGCGCTTGCATTGTGCTGTCAGTCTTCGCTCTCTCTCTCTCTCTCTCTCTCTCTCTCTCTCTCTCTCTCTCTCTCTCTCTCTCTCTCTCTCTCTCTCTCTCTCTTCTAGCCTCAGCCAGGACTGTCTCTGGACTTGGCCAGACTTGACGTGTGTTGGCAGGTCGGCTATCGCTGGCGGAGAGCGCCTGATGGGTAGGCAGACCCGCTGCACAGCCGTGCCTTGTGGCTGCCTACCCCTGAGGCGCTCCATCCCGGCAGCAGAGGCTGGCTGCTGCCGGTGCCGGTGCATCTGGTCGTGAGTGCACTCCTCTCGAGTTGGCTCGTCGGCACGCTGGATTTGGCGCTATAAATACCCCTCCCGGGGCCGGGTGACAGCGGGACGACGCCGCCGCCGCTGTCCTTTCCCTCTCGGTCGTCGCCATGTCGGTGCGCGACGCGACGCCGGCAAACAGGATGCGACGGCTGGGGACGGGACGGGACGAGGAGCGACTCGTTAAACATGCAGCCGAGGCGAAGGGGAACAGCCGAATTCATAGAATAATCCTCAGCGCCGTCTATTTGGTTCAATCAATCAATCATTGGCTGCCGGCGAGTGGGGGGGGGGGGGGGGGGGGGGGTCGGATCGCCATCGCTCTCCCTACTGGTGGTCCGGGCAGCGAGCCCGAGGGCCGAGGGCTTGGGGGCCGGGGGGCTCGGGGGCCGGGGGGCTCGGGGGCCGGGGGGGGGCTCGGGGGTCGGGGGCCGGGGGGCTCGGGGACCGGGGGGCTCGGGGCTCCTCTGATCCAGGCTGCGCCCCGGCCGCCCTCTGCATGCGGGGGGCTTGACAGGCCTATAACGTCTCGTCTCGCATGCCGGCCAGAGATCATCCGTCTTTGTCTCCGTTGGCAACGCCCTGCCACGCCCTGCCACGCCCTGCCACGCACGGAGCCCCACGTACGGCCAGGGGCTCCCGCCCTGCCGCGGCCCGAGAGCCCCAGCAGTGCCAAATGCCGTCCGCGAAAACAGAGCGTTCAGTCGGCCGTGATGCCGCCAAGGGGTCTCCGGACCTCGGCGACACGGGGGAGGGACACTGGCAGGGGTGGCGGTCCACCTGATGCGGCTCCTGACGCAGATGTCGATGTGGAGGTCCCCGTGGGCTGCTGGGCCCTGCCGAGGTGCCGTGGGGGCGAGCTGCTGTGCCGCCCTCCCCCCCCCCCCCCCCCTCCTGTTTCCTCTGCCACGTGCCGGGGAGGCCTGGGCACGTGCTCAGGCCCGAGCCCCACCCTTCCCTTTGGGACCGAAGCGGAATGGAGAAGGGAGACATGATTTTTATTTCCCCCGAGATGAGCGTCATGTCACCCGGAGCCCGCGGCCTGAAGTGGCTGTGGGACCGGGCAGCTGTGCCGGCCAGGGACAGCCGTGCCGCGCCGTGCCGTGCCGTGCCGTGCCGTGCCGTGCGCGTGGCGTGTAGGCCCAGGCCGGCCCAAGGCCTATCCAAGTCGCAGTCTGCGTGGACGTGTGCTCCGCTCGGCTCCGCTGGCCGCCCCGTTAACTTTACGCGTCGTGATTACGTCCGGAGAGGACTGACACCCGCCACTGCCGTGGTGTCCGCCAGGGGCTCCGCTCCGCTCGCTCTTCGTCTCAACGGACTCCCCTGCTGCCGCTCGCGGCCTCTTTGCCTCTGCTCCGCCTCTGCCCCAGCCCGGCCCGGGCTATGGGAGTGACTCAGCCCGTAACCATGCTAATTTTCCCACCGCCTGCAGCGCGCAGCCCACAGCTCACCACAGTGAGCGGGTGGAGCAAGGCAGAATGTACTTCCTCGTCGTCTCCGCTGCCTGGCGCTGCCTAGCCGGCTCGGCTGTGTCCCGGGTTCGAGTACCCGCGGCGGCGGGCGCAGCCGGTGGCGCCGCCTGGGCCTGGCGCTCTTTGCTTTCGGGACTCTGATCGATGGCTGGCCGTTCGTCTCTGTTGCTCTCGCATTAATGTTCCCTCTCTCCGTCTGTTCCAGGTGAGTGTCGTAGTGGCAGCGTAGCGCCGCGTGCTGGAAATGGCAGCAGTGCCAGCAGTGCCGTGAGTGGGGGACATAAATCAGGGAGCATCAGCGGGGTCACGACACGGCCCCTGCAGCCCGGTCCGGTTACCGTACCAATACATTCCGAGCGAGTGAATCATTTCGGCGTGGGTTGGCGCGAATTTTGATGTGATCTTCTTTTTCGAAGTTTTCGAATTTGATTTGAATTTTTGGATCGTGTTGCCGTGGCGGCTCCATCGCGACGGCCAGAGTCGCACGTTCAGATAAACGTATTCTCAGCCTTGAACTTTACCGAGGACCGAGGGTGCTAGACTTCATTCATTCAAGGCAGTATACACACCAGTCTTGCACGGAGCGGTGGGTCGCACGACATCCGCGTTCGTCGCCGTGAGAGCAAATTGTTTTGCTACTCGGCGGTGGCCGCGGATGCCTTGGGGCCCGTTTGCAGTAGTGTCACGTGGGCTGCCGCCCGTGCATCATAGGCGGTAGTGCATCATTCATACATCCCGGTTTTCCCGCGCCGCCGCCGGTCCGTGCGCTCTGCTGCGAAGAGCGAAACTATTGCATCCCCGCTCTACCGCTATGTGTGTCCTCCATGTCAAAGTCACTCTGTCCCACTCGTACGTATATATATATATATATATATATATATATATATATATATATATATATATATATATATATATATATATATATATATATATATATATATATATATATCATATAATCTCTCTCTATCTCTCTCTCTCTCTCTCTCTCTCTCTCTCTCTCTCTCTCTCTCTCTCTCTCTCTCTCTCTCTCTCTCTCTCGTTTGCCTGCCGGGCCGCGCGGTGTAGCGGGCGCAAGGTGCCCCACATCCGGTGTAATTACTCTGTGCCTCTGCGAGTGCCCTTAACCCGCCCGGAGCCGCCTGGAGTCGGGAGGAACCATTTATGCCCCCCCCCTCTCCTGCCGCGGAGCGCACCGCAGTTATACACCCGTTGAGAGCGCAGCTTCTGTGGCCGCGCCACCTTTGACTTGGTTGGTACTCGCGGACTTGGGCTGCGCTGTGCTGTTGTCAAGTGGTATGGCAGTTGGTGAATGGCGTGCTCGTTCTGCACACACACACACACCTACACACACACACACACACACACACCTACACAAACACACACACACACACACACACACATGCACGCGCGCGAGTCAATTTGCGCGCGTAGCAGCCTGTGAGCCCCGTGTAGGTATGCTGTCCCGTCACGCTTCGGTTCATGCCCGCTGCCTAAAAGCGCCTGTCAGGGGCCGTGGCCCGGTGGGAGCACGGTGGAGGGGTTGGGAGGTGCGGGTATGGGTGTGGGCAAAGCCAGCCTTCCCGACAGTGGCGGATCTGGGAGCGGCTTGAGGGTGGGGCAATGTTCCGCTTTTTGACTACTTACAGGGGCAATGTCCCGCCTTTTGCCTACTTACAGGCGGAAAAGTAATTCCGGTTGTCTACATTTCCGGCGCCCTTCGGGCGCCGAAGGGGGGAGGGGGCGGCGAAGTGGGCAGTTGTCCCCCCCCCCTCAAATCCGCGCCTGCTTCCCGAGCGTGAATTAAAAAGAAAACTGCTCTGCCCCCTCTGCGATATCACCGGGATATCTTCCACCCCCGTTCGTTGTTGCACATGCGCCTAAAATAAAATGGAGTTTGCCCCCGAAAATAATTCTGTTTGCATACCACCGAGTGTCGTGGCAACTTGCAAACACAGCAGGCTTTCGTGTGTCCGCGAATGGGACACTGTTGTGTTCCCCGACACTGCGGAGGGGTGCGAGCGAGGTGGACCTGCACTGTGAATGAAACAGTGAGGAGCATTATTACTTCAAGCATAGTGGTGGTTCATCCGTGCTCAGGAAAAAAGTGGTCATTGAATGAAAAATAATGACTTTTTCAGGAACACTAACATGTGCCCACATGTCAGTATATTGACGTGTTTCGTGTTGGTCAGGTGAATGATGAACCATCATCAGGGTATAACAGTGATGATGATCACTGGTGGTGCGGCACGGACCGCTGTCGTCGGTCAGCACCCGGTCAGCACCTCCAGCAGCACCGCACAGCTAGCATCGGCATCCTCTGTGTGCCTTTGACGCGTCCGTGGCAGCTCCGGTGCCCCCCCGGCGGCACCCGGCCCCCCGGCCCGCTAGCCTTGGTGCACAAGGCGGGTGACAGTTAGCGACCTTGCAGAAAATCGGCCCGTTGTGGGATGCCGGAGAGAGAGAGAGAGAGAGAGAGAGAGAGAGAGAGAGAGAGAGAGAGAGAGAGAGAGAGAGAGAGAGAGAGAGAGAGAGAGAGACAGAGAGAGAGAGAGAGAGAGAGAGAGAGAGAGAGAGAGAGAGAGAGAGAGAGAGAGAGAGAGAGAGAGAGAGAGAGAGAGACAGAGAGAGAGAGAGAGAAGGGTGTTGGGCCCCGCCAGGCACACGCTTCTCTTCGCGACAACTCGCGCGGTATCTTTTCGGGCGCCCCCGGCTCCTCAGTTGACACCAAGGCTGTGTCTCTCATGACGGAGCAGAAGCGCTTCGGCCGCGGTTCTATGGCAAGGCTTGCGGCGTTCTGCCTGGCTGTGCTGCTAGGGCTCCGCTCGCTGCGCTGCGGTTCGCCTCCACTTTCCTATCCCATCCGATCCGCTTCTTTGCCTTTTCCCTGCCTCCGGCTTCGCTTTTCCTTTCTCGCACTTTTGTTTGCCGATTACGGCCTGTGATGGCCGGTGAAGGCGGCCCCGCGGCCGAGGAGCCGAGCCAAGCCGAGCCGAGCCAAGCCGCCTCATTGGGGCCGCAGCTCACCGCTAACGAATCCAGCCATCCCAGTGAAAGGGGTGAGCACTGCCCGAGGCCCCTGCCCACGGCCGCTGCCCACGGCCTCCACCAGAGGCCTCTGTCGAGGACATTCCCGCCGGATGGGTAGGCAATACTGACTTGCGCATGCTCGCGTGCCGTGCGGGCTGGCCTACCCCAACACTCGCAGGCGCCATTCGTGTTGTTGCAGTTCGCGTTTCAGGCGAGGAGGATACTTTGGACGCACTTTGTGGACGACGCCTTTGGGTGCTCGGAACATTAATTATTTCGCACGGAAATGACTGCAAAATGATGTTGGTGGAGTGAGGGTACGGAGGCGGCGGCAGCGGCGGCAGCGGCGGCAGCGGCGGCAGCGGCGGCAGCGGCGGCAGCGGCGGCAGCGGCAGCCGAGCCACAGCGGAGGGTGATGTCACTGCCGCCGCCGCGATGGGCTGGCTCTGGCGTAGCCGTGTACACACACAGAAACGAATTAGAGACTCGAGCCTAGAATAGCGTACACGCAATTCTTGACCCAAAGAGCATTCCTTTATTTCATTCTAAGGTTGGGATAAACTCCAGAAAATATTCATGAATGCTTTTAGCCCACTAATGCTTTTCTCTAGGTATGTTATGCCAATACTGGGCTGCCGATTTCCTCCCGGACTGTTCCTCGGTGCGACGATATGGGTGCGGCATGTCACATGCAAATGAAAATGTCACGGCGGCCCTGGTGCCAGGCGGGGTGCAGAAAAGATGCTCTCTCTCTCTCTCTCTCTCTCTCTCTCTCTCTCTCTCTCTCTCTCTCTCTCTCTCTCTCCCCCGCCTCCTATTTGCTGCACCTAATTGACACCCTACTGAACGTGCTATTTACTAGTGTTGTTGCCGCCCTGCCGTGGCTCTGGGCGTGCTGTGGCCGTGTGTGATACTCCTGTGTGGGAATTTCTGTGTGTGTGTGTGTGCGCGCGCGGGCGCGCGAGAGCCAGTGCGCGCCTGTTGTTATCGGGACGGTACTAACTACTACAGTAGTGGAGGTGGCGGTGTTTCAGGGAGCTTCTCTCGCGAGAAGACAATTGCCCATCTCGCTGCCGTCATCTCCCCCCCCTCTCTCTCTCTCTCTCTCTCTCTCTCTCTCTCTGTCTCTTTCTCTCCCCCCTCCTCCACTCCCTCTTTTCTTCTCCCTCTCTCAGCAACAGCAGTGACTTGGTGCGCCGTTTCCGGCGCCTTTGTCCGTACATCCTTGCTAATCAAGTTCACAGCCGGAACACGGTTGCGCAGTGCAGCGCGTGGACAGAGGTTCGAACAGCTGACCCAACAGCCTAACCTGCCGTCCCCACGGCCTGCCGTAAACGGAACGCCACAGCCTTTTGCCGTGCCGCTGGTCAAATGGGGAAACTAACCATTTCAGCTCTGTTTGCCGCGTACTGAAAGAATTTGTCCTCATTGGCAGTACGCTGGCAATTTTTTCGAAAAATATAAAACTCGACTGAAAATTTTAGTGAAATTTTTCAATTTTTCGTGAAATCTTTCCCGTCCCGTAGCTAGTCAGAACGGTCAAATCCTGGAAAATTTTCCGAATTTGTCTTTGAAAGTTTTGAGTTTTTCAATTAAAAATAAAAACCTTCCTCGTTTGTATCTCATGTTATGAGGCGCCGAATAGAGTGCTTCTCTAAGAGGTCGTCCACATATTACGTAACGCTTTGTGTCTCTCTCCCACTATCGCACACTCCACAAGGTGTGACAAGGACAGAGCGATGAGAAAGCGTTACGTAATATGTGGACGACCCCTTACCGCTTGGTGGTCAGTACTAACCCGTGAGGCCCCTGACTTGGCCCGTGAGGCAGGCCTGTGCTGCTCTGAGACTACACAGTTTAATTCTTACGCAGATGTTCTCCGCAGAAACCCTACACGGTTTCTTGTGAACTATGCCTGTCTGATCCGTATGAGACTAAGTGTTTGTGAAGGTGCTGGGTGAGAGGCTGGGTCCAAGCTAAACCTTCCCAGTCACTTACGCTGCTGAGGGCTGGAGCTGCTGCCCTGCCCCACGGCCCCGTTCCACCCATGCAGGCCCCCCAGAGGGCCAGGCCTGCGCCCCATAGCAGTCGTGTTTTGTGTGCCCGTCGAGGTACAGCGCCCCCCTCTGCCTGCTCTGCCCTTGCCACGGGGTCGTTCTCGCCATATCGTATCGTCCGCTCGTCTTGTCCTCGATCCGTCCGCCAGACTTCTACCCTCCCCTCCTAGTCCAGCGGGCGCGGGCGTGGTCTGCAGGCAGGCGGCCCGGAGGCAGCCGCAGCCATCCGGAGCCATCCGGAGCTGCCGGAGCACACAAAGGGATTCACCCCCGCGGAGTCTCAGCGAACACCGCCGCCACACTCCCCGTGTGGTTTGTTTCCCCAACGTAGGCGGCATGCACTCACACACTCACTGTTACACAGAGAGAGAGAGAGAGAGAGAGAGAGAGAGAGAGAGAGAGAGAGAGAGAGAGAGAGAGAGAGAGAGAGAGAGAGAGAGAGAGAGAGAGAGAGAGAGAGAGAGAGAGAGACGATGAGCGGCATAGATGCTGGTCTAGGTGGGAGGTGTGAGTGGGGCTGGCGGGGTCGTGGCGGAGGCTGTCCGGTCCCACCCTTATCGCCGATGGCCGCCATGGGCCGCCATGGGCCGCCTGTGTCCACCCCGGGCGGGGATAGGGTAGGCCGGTCCCCGGGGGGCGGGGCATGACCCATGAATCATCGTATATAACACACAAATTCATGGCGTCGAAATCTGTGGCCATGGCGGCGCCAGCCGAGCCATGAGCTGCCCTGTCGTGTCGAGGCTGCTCTCTGTCTGATCCGAGGGGAGTGCGATGTGCGGCGCGGCCCCCAACAGTTCCTTTCCCCTTTCTCTCCGTCTCTCTCGGTCCCCGTCGGCGTGCCTCTCCCTCACTCGCACAACCCTTTCCGCCCCTGCCACTTATCTCTTCCGCACCAGTGCCCCCCGCGTGTCACCTTGGGCTTGACGATCTTCGCCTCGGCGAGGCGCGCTCGGCGTTACGACGGCTAGTTTGTCCCGCCGCTGCTGATGGCGTTTAAAACACTCCCGCCTCGCAGCGAGTAATAACCCCCCCTTATCCCGCCGAGTCAGTCGCCGGCCTCCCCCTGTCTGCAGAGGCTCCTCCCCGAGGGCTCCTCGGCGGCCTGCATGTCGGGGCGGCCATTAGTTCCGGTGCCCAGACGCATGCGCACACTTTGGCGCACCGCACGCCAAGCCACGGCCGCCAGCGCGGTGGTATGGCGCGAACGTTAAAGAGTTTACAGCTTCCATAAAGCCTCTTGGCTTAATATCTGTCCGCGCGCGGTCGGTATCAAGGCATACTTTCAGGCCCGGCCGGGACTCGAAGCCGCGTAACTCCGGGGCGTTCGCTCGTGTCGTGCGGTGCGGTCCGGTCCGGGGTCCGGCCGGCTCAGCTTCGCGCCGGCGTCCCTTTTACGATTTGCCGCGCGCGGGCTCCGGCGGGCTCCGGCGGGCTCCGGCGGGCTCCGGCGGGCTCCGGCCGCTAGGCTCGCGGCGCTCCGCGGCCACCGCTCCCCTGCTGCCGCAGAGCATGTAATGGAGAGGCGGCAGGCGGCGCGCACCGGCCTTTTGGGGCGGCTAGTAAAGGAAAGGGAAGAGAGGTCCCTTTCAAAACGCGTGGCAGGCGGCAGGCGGCAGGAAGCGCGGGCCGGACCGGGCCGGACTGGACCGGGCCGGGCCGGGGGCATTGGAGCGGAGAGGCGGAGCGCGGCCGGCCTGTAGCCGGCCTGTGGGCCTGCCGTGCCGCCGTGCCGCCGTGCCGCCGTGCCGCCGTGCCGCCGTGCCGCCGTGCCGCCGTGCCGCCGTGCCGCCGTGCCGCCGTGCCGCCGTGCCGCCGTGCCGCCGTGCCGCCGTGCCGCCGCCGCCGTGCCGCCGTGCCGCCGTGCCGCCGTGCCGCCGTGCCGCCGTGCCGCCGTGCCGCCGTGCCGCCGTGCCGCCGTGCCGCCGTGCCGCCGTGCCGCCGTGCCGCCGTGCCGCCGTGCCGCCGTGCCGCCGTGCCGCCGTGCCGCCGTGCCGCCGTGCCGCCGTGCCGCCGTGCCGCCGTGCCGCCGTGCCGCCGTGCCGCCGTGCCGCCGTGCCCGCCCCGCCCCCATGCCGCGGCCGCGAGTTTGCCAATCGCAATACGCGGACGTAAAGCGCGGCGGTATTCGGTTCGGAACGCGGGTCGGAATCCCGGCCCGGACCCTTCCCTTTCCCTCCCTGGCGCTTCCGCGCGGCGATATCCCGCGTCCCACACGCTCACCCCGCGACACCCGACACGGGCCGGGAGAGTCAGACACATGCCGCGGCACTGCGGTGCTCGGGCTGCTGGGCTGAGAGAGTCTGCGTGCCGGGCGGGGCGGGGCGGGGCGGGGCGGGGCGGGCGGGGTGGAGGAAGCGCGTTGTTGGGGCGCTTCCTGTGCCGGTCCAGCCGGCCTATTGAGGGTCGCGGCCTGCATTGTATGCAGGATGTGCCGACGCCTGCCCCGCGCGCCCCGCTGTTCCTCGTGCGCTCCGTGCCCCGTGCCCCCTGAGCGCCCGTGCCCCTCCCCCCCCTTCTCCCCCGAGCCCCGGACGCCGCGCCGTGAAGCCGTGCATACCGATCGTATTTTATGTCGCACTATAAATACGTGCACGCGGCGTCTGCCATGCCATCCGGCTCAGTCGCCCCGCGCTGCACGGCTCGTCCCAAACATGGCGCGGTGGCCTCTGTGTGCCTTGGTGTGTGTGTGTGTGTGTGTGTGTGTGTGTCTGTGTGTGTGTGTGTGTCTGTGTGTGTGTCTGTGTCTGTGTTTGTGTGTGTGTGTGTGTCTGTGTGTTGTGTGTGTGTGTGTGTGTGTGTGTGTGTGTGTGTGTGCGTATTCGGGATGGATCATCGCCGCCGCGAGGAGTACACTCTGTTCAGAAAGCGTGCCGCCGCGGCTGAGACTGTCACGGTCCCATAGTGCTGCTGCCATCGCTCTGCCTTGCGACACATTTTCTTGTATAACTTATTTAGCGGACGGGCTGTGGGACTGCTGGCGGGGGCGGGCGGGGATGGGCGGGGCGCACCTCGCAGCACCACGTCCGTCGCTGCGCGCCCCCATGACCCCCATGACATTCCGCCACGTGCGGCGGGGCGTAGCCGAGGCGTCGCCAAGTCTTAGCAGCCGCAGGGTGGAGCCTTATACTGACACTTGCCAGCATTGCTGTTATGCTCGCTGAGGCACGATCCTGACAGGCCGCCCACGGTAGTGTTTCGGGGATGTGTCCCGACCAGTCTCATGTCAGTGGTCGCGGTGTGCGCAGAGCGCCTGGTAGGTTGGCAATCCCGGCTTCTGCGTGCACGCGTGTCGTACGGGCGGGCCTACCCTGGCGCTCGCAGGCGCTTGCCGTGGGAGGACTGCCCCGTTTGTGATCTCTCTCTCTCTCTCTCTCTCTCTCTCTCTCTCTCTCTCTCTCTCTCTCTCTCTCTCTCTCTCTCTCTCTCTCTCTCTCTCTCTCTCTCTCTCTCTCTCTCTCCCACCCCACACACACACACACACACACACACACACTCTGCCACTGTTGATATGTTGGCCGCCTCTGTATATACCCCCTCCCCCCTTTCCGCGCTCACCCACCTGGTCGCCCCAATTTCTCCCCCCTCCCCCGTGTTCGCGCCGTGTTTTGGTCCGCCCGCCGCGATCTCTTCTAATTCGCCGCACAATGGTCTGTGGACACATGCACACGGTGTGACCGGGTGCAGGCGGGCGCACGCCTCACACTGTGCGCATACACGCCTTATGTAATCCGCTATGTCGCCGCGACGTCCCCACATGGTCCCCACGCGCTCTACTCGAGCACAACACGGACAATGGCGGGCTTCCGAAAGCGAACCACGTCGTCGTCGTACTTTGTCTCCCTCCCACCCGTCTGGAAAGGCCCGCTCCAAGCTCGGCCGTGTGCCCCCCCCCCCTCTCTCTCTCACACACTTGCCGGTCCCGGACGCCACAATGAGTGAATACCGCGCCGTATGAGCCTCTGCGATCCTATCGGCTAGAGAGCGGGGCGTGGCTTGGCGTGGCGGGGAAGTGGAACACATGCTGCGAACGCCGAGGAATGTTTGACCTCGATCGTGTTGACATGGGGTCAGTGCAGGATGGAAAAAAAATTGCACTGTGGCAGTGAGGAAAAACGCCACCCCGCTCAGCCGTACTTTAACCCGAGGCAATTCTCTCCCGGCACAGACCATCGTGTGGGTATCTCTGTGACCGCCCTGGCTCGCCGAGGTTGTGAGCCGTCTCTGGTCGACCAATCTTTGCATTCTTGCATGCCCTGCATTTAAAATATGGTCATGGAATTCATGGGAAAATCGTAAAATCTGTACATTTTAAAATATTTTTGAAATCTCGGAGCTGCCGTGAGAATTTCGAATTTTTTTTAAATTTTCGCCTGGAAAGTCATGGGCAACTCATGGAAAATGCTGTGTGGAAAGTAGTGGGAACCCTGTGACGCAGGGCACCACATTTGTGCAGTGTATGTTGACCTTCGGCCGTGAATGACGACCCGCTGGTTTTCTGTTGCAGCCAAGAAGCAGAACGGCGCGGCGCTGCGCGGCGGGCTGGGCTCCGTGGGGGGCGTAGGGGCGCGGACGCCGCCGCTGGAGAGGCGCAGCAAGTTCACGTTCGGACGCCTCTTCAAGCCGTGGAAGTGGCGCCGCAAGAAGAAGTCGGACAAGTTTGAGGCCGCCAGCCGTTGTGAGTATTCATGCACGACGCCCTGCCCGGTCCGGTCCACACCACACCGCACTCATCGCCTTGTTCTTCTGCCCGCAGCGTTGGAACGGAAGATCTCAGTTCGCGCCAACAGGGAGGAGCTGGTGCAGAAGGGCATCCTCCTGCCAGAGAGCCCCATCACGCCCGTAGCCGAACCACCTGGTGAGTTGATAAGCGCCATCCCCTTGGCCAGGCCCGGGGGCCGTCGGGGGCCGTGGAGGCGAGCTGTGCTCTGTAGGCCCTGTGGGCCCTGCAAGGCCGCGCGGCTGGCGCCCCCCGCCACGCCATCTAGCGGCCGCGGCCTGAAGCTCGCGTCGATCTTGACCCCACAGCCTCCTGTATAGAGAGAAGGGGAATGAGTGAGAGGGAGACACTGAGGGCCGAGTGTAGAGCCGACGTCGGGGAGAGGGAGGGGGGGGGGGTAATGGACCGTGCGGAGAGGGGGAGGGGGGGCACCGGCTCGCTTTCAGTCCTTTGGGGACTCGAAGCCGGCAAAAGAGGCGCGGCGACAGCCCCCTCCCATGGATGTAGTACTTCTCATGCCCCCACCGCCCCCTCACAGAGGCGCGGCGCGGGGCGGGGCGGGGCGGGGCGCGTTCCGAAGAGGAGTTATCTTTGGCACCTGGCTGGATGAGGCGAGGCAGGCCAGCCGGCCTCGTTCTTCTTCTCACTCTTCCCTTCGGCCCCCGTTTTTTCTCGCGCGCGATTCAAAAAGGCCCGCGATCCCGCTACAGGGGCCCAGCCCGAGCACTTCGCAGGGCAAGCAGAGCGTGCAAGGCGCGGTATGTGACGTGTGCGTGACGCGTGCGCGGTGCGTGCGTGGCGCGTGCTCCCCGGTCACGCTCGTGTGCCTCGGCCCGCCCGAAGCCGGCGGGATCCCGGGGCTGAGCGGTAACGGTACGGCACGGGGGCGTCCTCTCCAATTAAAACGAACACTAAAGCGAAGGGGCTCGGCCGGCGCGTTGGGCGGCGTCGCCTGGGCTCAAGCCGGGCCATACCTTATTTAGCCTCCGCCTCCGCCTCCTCCGCCCCAGCCCCCTCCTCCTCCGCCCCCGCCCCCTCCTCCGCCCCCCGACGGCAGCACCCGCGCTTCCATCGTTATTGGACGGGGAGTTAAGCGCCGCGGGTGCCCTGCTGGGTACCTTGGGAACCTGGGGTAACGCGGGCACCATGTGCACCGTCCTGGGCCTCAGTTAACCCAGCGGTCATTACCAAGGTTTGAGTGCCGCGGGGCGGGCTGGTGGGGAAGTTTGTCAGTGCGCAGTGCGGGGGCCGCCTCCCGTGCCGCCGCCGCCGCCCCCCTCGGGACAGAGCAGCGCGCAGCAGGCGGGGCTCGGGTTGACAAGACGGGGCGCCCGCAGCAGGAGTGTCTCGGCTAACGAGAAGTTCATTAGCTAAGCAGGGCGAAGGCGGAGCTCGGGGCGGAGCGGGAGCGGGACAGCAGACAGACGACGCTGCAGGTACTTGCCTCGCAGCCCTGGCCGCGCCGGGCAGCAGCGCGGGGCGGGGCGGGGCGGGGCGGGGCGGGGCGGCAGCGCGGGGCGGGGCGGGGCGGGGCGGGGCGGGCAGCAGCGCGCGTGCCGCCGCGGGCGGGCTCGGCGTGCTCCGCGGGGTGTGCTTGGTGACCCCGGCCGAGTGATGTCGCCCCATGAGCTTAGCTGCGCATGCGCCTGGCTCGGTGACATAATCACATGGCCCCGCGGGGACCCGCCGGCGGCGTGTTTTTGTCCCCCGCGTGTCCTGGTGGCCTCGGCCTGCAGCAGGGAGCGGGGCTGCGGTGGCTGTGGGGGCTGCGGAGGCTGTGGGGGCTGCGGGGGCTGCGGAGGCTGCGGGGGCTGTGGAGGCCGTGGGGGCTGCGGGGGCTGTTTTGGCTGCGGAGGCTGTGGAGGCTGTGGAGGCTGTGGAGGCTGTGGGGGCTGCGGGGGCTGTTTTGGCTGCGGAGGCTGTGGGGGCTGTGGGGGGGGCTGCGGGGGCTGTGGGGGCTGCCGAGCTGATCTCGGTGGCGCTGGCCGACCTTGTCTCTCAATTAGTGCCAATTTAACCCGTCCAGCCCTGGACCGCGACCACCGCCTGGCCAAGCCTCCCCTCCCCTCCCCGCCCAATCACGGCCGCTCGAAAACCAATCAGCATTCGGAGATGAAACGGATTAAGACGATTTAAGGGGACCGTGCGTCGGCGGTGGCCTCGCGGCGCCATGGACGATAATGGAGCCGACTGGTAGCCGCCCCGCCGCGCCGCGCACGTGCACGGCGTGCTGCTGATGGCCCTCTAGCGCGGGGTGCGGGCGGTGCGGGCCGCGGGCCGGGGGTATCCACGCGGCCGTGCAGCGGACCAAGGCGCCACCTAGCGGGGCCTGGCTGAAGCTCGGCTTGGGGGCTGGCCTGAGCTCGCTACCCTCACGAGGACGGGATCCCTGACGGCGAGGACTCGGCGAGGACCTCCACCACAACAAGGCCCTGCCCACCTGTACACAATGATTATTTCAAACCATCCCGTCCATGTTTTTTTTTTACGGCGAGCCACGTCAATTAATTTGAACGTCGTTTTGCGGGGGGGGGGGCGTACGGGCGAGTGGAGGCAAGAGTGGCTTGTGCACGGGGCCCGCATGTGAGGTCCTGCCGGTAGCGCACGCACGCACGGCACGCACGGCAGCACGTGCCGCATCGCGTGACGAGGCTAGTTTTGTTCGCAGTGATGACGTCGCTTACGCTGCGGCGGCGCGACGCACAGCTCTAATTTCTCCTCTCCAATTTGCTACAATTGCCTGATGGGCTGGCCTTCTGGCGGGTGTTGGGATTAGGAGGAGGGAGGGAGAGAGAGGGAGAGAGAGGGAGAGAGAGGGAGAGAGAGGGAGAGACAGGGAGAGACAGGGGGAGACAGGGGAGAGAGAGAGAGAGAGAGAGAGAGAGAGAGAGAGAGAGAGAGAGAGAGAGAGAGAGAGAGAGAGAGAGAGAGAGAGAGAGGGAGAGAGAGGGAGAGAGAGGGAGAGAGAGAGAGAGAGAGAGAGAGAGAGAGAGAGAGAGAGAGAGAGAGAGAGAGAGAGAGAGAGAGAGAGAGAGAGAGAGAGAGAGAGAGAGACGGATAGGAGGATAGGACGGCGCAGCGGAACGTGCCGCAGTTAGAATGCGTCCCGTGCCGCAGGAATGCCGCCGTCGGTCGCCCCGCCCCGCCCGGCCGGTGCCGTGCGAAACGTTTGTCCCCGGCCCGGCCTGCGGGCCCTGCGGAGCCCGGCAGGGCTCTGCCTGCGTGCCCTTTGGACAGGCGTTAAAAAAAGATTAGGCGTCCATCCCGGCTCTCGATCCCCCCTCCCGGCCCTCGGCCCGCCCTCCGTTGCCGTCGTCACCATGGTGCTGTTTTGCTGTTGCAGGGACTGACGGTTCGTACACGGTGCTGAGCCCTCAGCAGCAGTACCACCAGCAGCAGCAGTTCCAGCACCAGCTGGTGCAGCAGATCCAGCAGCAGCAGCAGCAGCAGCAGCAGCAGCACCAGCAGCTCCAGCAGTACCACCAGCACCAGATGCAGCAGCTCCAGCACTCGTACCTGCCGTCCCAAGAACAGCTGCTACAGCTGCAGCCTCAGCCCCAGATCCCAGCCCAGCAGCTGACGCCGCAACTACAGCATCAGCAGCACATACAGCAGCTACAGCAGCATCTACAACAACAGCACCTACAACAACAACAGCAGCAACAACAACAACAGCAGCAGCAGCTGCAACAACAGCAACAACAACAGCAGCAGCAGCAGCAGCAGCAGCAGCAGCAGCAGCAGCAGCAGGCACAGCAGCAGCAACAACAATTACAGCAGCAGCAGCAGCAGCAGTTCCAGAACGCACGGCCGTCCACCCCCCTCCAGCAGACGCATCCCAATGGACCAAACAGCTTACAAGGTAAGAAGAAAACTCCTATATTTGATTGCATGGCCGTTTCCAGGAAACGTATTTACAAGAAAAGTCACATCACGCCGTCATGTACTGGTAACCAGCCTGCCGAACTCGGCTCGTCGGCCGCTGGAGGGCGCTGGAGGGCGCTGGAGGCCGCTGGAAGCCGCTGGAAGCCGCTGGAGGCCTCTGGAAGCAGTGCGGCAAGCGTAACTTGCTGTGCCCAACGGGCCTGCCTTCCCGCCCCTTTTAGCTGAGGCAGGGGAGCCTGTCGATAGTGAGCGAGTGTCTTGTCTTGCTCCTGGTAAATCCTGGCGGTGGGGTAAAAATATCCCGGCAGATTTCACAGTTTGAGCTCTGCCAAGGGCGAGCCGTTTTTAGTCGGTGATGATTTTATTTCCCATCAGAAAACGGTCGTTTTTGAAATCCTTGCGCTAATTAGCCCAGTCAAACTCGAGTCTCGAATCTTTAGTATAACGGCCAAGTTTTCCAAACAAACTCCTTTCATTTCCAGTGCGACCGCCGTGGCTGCGTGCTGTGGGAGTGCTGGTTTTGCAGCTCCCCCCCCCCTCTTCTTTTCTCTCTGCACCAAATGACGGGCGAAGGATTCCGTTGTTCCGCGTATCGATCTCTGGCCAAGTGACTGTCCGCGGAGGTCTCGGCGACGGCGTTAGTCGCGGCATCCTTTGACCCGAACCTGAAACCGAACCCGACTCTGGGGGCACACAGCGGGCTCCTCAGGGCTTTGGCCAAGGCTCTGGCTGCGAATAAGTGAAACGCCCTCTGAGCCGGGCTCTGCCGTGCCGCTGCGTTTGCTCTATAATTATTCACCCTCTTCCTCGCCCGCGCCCCTCACAAAAATAAATATCAAACGGCGTGCTTCTGGAGAAGAGCGGGAGTGGGAAGCAAGGGGCAGAGGGGGTCTGAGGGAAGTGGGAACGGTGATGTTCTTATTTCAAACCCGCAGGGGAGTGGTGAGCCGGCGCAATCTCTGTGTAATCGCACAAGAAAGGCCCGGATTTTTGGTGCACTGCACTCCCCCAACGCGGCCGGGCCGCCCCCAGCAGCGAACACGGCGGCCACCTCCGTTTTTCATGCCGCAGGGCACGCGGCAGGTAGGAGAGCTGATTACCGTCACCACGCGACCCAGCCAAAAGGGGGGGGGGGTTGTAAGAAATGCTGAGAGAGAGAGAGAGAGAGAGAGAGAGAGAGAGAGAGAGAGAGAGAGAGAGAGAGAGAGAGAGAGAGAGAGAGAGAGAGAGAGAGAGACAGACAGACAGACAGAGACAGGCAGACAGACGGACAGAGGCGCGTTGCGCCTGGGTTATTTGTTAGGAGGGTAGGTGTGTGTGCCGTGATCCGCTGGTGATCCCGCCGCGCTCCACACTGGCTTTGCCTGCCCCGCTGTGCTCTGCTGGGGCTGGGCTCTGCAGTGGAGAGCGCCCGCGTGGGTAGGCCGCCCGGCCGACAGCGAAGCGCTGCGGCAGCATCAGCTGCCTACCCAGCACGGGGCTCAGAGGCCACTGACCGCCGCCGGGCCGGGCCGTAGCCAGGCTGCTCCCCACCCCTCTCTCCCGCCCTTCTCTCTGGGAGGGCGATTCACGAGTCTTGCTAACGTTTAATGTTCAACTGGAAGAGGGAGGGGGAGGGGGGGCAGAAATACGGAAGAACGGCAGTACGGCCCCCCGTCCCTTTGTCGCCGGCATTTAGCCGCTCAACGACTTCATATTCTCATTCGCGTCGTTCCCACCCTGCCACCCCACCCCACTTCCCTTTCTTTTGCGCGTTTCGCTTTTTCCATCTCACCATTGGTCGTGTGCGTGTGTGTGTGTTAGCCGCGGCCCTGCAAGTGCTCGCCCTTCCTGTAGGGTAGGGCCTGCAGGGCGGCCCTCATCGGATACCCGCGTGTTTTGATGCCAGAGGGGTCCGGGCGGTGGCGGGTGGTGGTGGTGGTGGTGGCGGGGGTGGGGGTCGCCGCCATGGCCTACCCCGTCCGTTAAGCTCGGGACAGTACAGTACCCCCTCCCCCTCCCCGGGTGCACGCGGACGGGCGCCGGTCCCGTGGGTTCCGCCCCGCGTCGCCGTGCCGCCGCGCCGCTCCGCTGTCAGTGTAGCCACGGCGGGCCGGGCTAGAGCAGGGCCCAGCGCCTGCCAGCGGCCCAGCTCTGCCCAGCTCTGCCCAGCCCCTCGGAGCCCAGGCCGGGGCCCGCAGCCCGCAGCGTGCCTCCGCGTCCGTCCGCCGGGGTGTGTTCGCGGTGTACAGCGTGTCGTGGAGTATCAGTTTGGGGCAGCCGGCCCGGTCCGGTCGGTGACACTGCTATGGCCTTGGCCCCCCACCTCTGTCCCTGACTTGGCGGCGGGCCCTCAAGGTACACACACATGCGTGCCGTCAGCCGCTGTCAGTCGCCACCAGCCGCTGGCACTCGAGGACCTGCCCTGGCCGCCGGCCGGCCCGGCGCCGCCTCCAGGTCCTGCTGCCTCTGAGCGTTGTTACGGACTTCTTCTCGGGGCGGCGGCACGGCGGCGGCACGGCGGCGGCACGGCGGCCGGTGTGGCCACTCCTGGCCATTGTCCTTGCTGCAACACTTCAGGTTGCGCCGCGGCGACCGTCCGGCGGCGGTGTCAGCTGACGGCTGCGGGCTGATCTAAATACGTCCAAGGGGTTGGTGCGCCAGCGACCGAGCGCATGTGTGTGCGTACGTGCGTGTGTGCGTGCGTGTGTAGTGCCGCACCGGCGTCATAGGAGAGGGTGGGGCGGTCTTAAAATATTAGAAACTGCCCACTGTGCTGTACCAGGTGTATCATTGGCCCCGGGCAGTTTCGGTTTTAGGCAGTCCCGCAACACACACTCTCCGTCTCTTTCTGTCTCACGCGTCTGGCCGAGCCAGAAAGAGACGGAGACAGTGTGTTGCGGGACTGCCTAAAACCGAAACTGCCCGGGGCCAATGATACACCTGGTATAAGCAGTGCGATCGTCCCCCGCCCGTGCCTGTGCGTAGGGAAGGACCTGAGGTCGTCGCAGTAATTGTGCGCGGGGATTCGAAACCCATTCCTGCCCGTGTGCACCCCACTTGCGGTGCATTGCACTGCGCTGCACCGGTGTACTTTATTTCTCGCGGGAGATCCGGTCCGGGCTCCAACTGTTATTGCATTTCTGCACGGGAAGAGTCTATGCCCAATTTTTGTCCATGTGGCCGATTCGGTGCGTCGTCCATTAGCCTGAGACAGAAATGTGACTATAGACGAATAATATTGTTAGTTGTTACCAACTGAGGAGACAGACTTCCAATTGTGTCCATATGGTTGCTAACAATATTGTTCGCCTGGATTCACAACTTTGTCACAGGCGGACGCATTGAATTGCCCATAGCCTTGCACAAAAATGTCCGCATATAAACTTTTTTCCGTGGGGTGGACCCGCCTGAGCCCTTTCTCTACGGCTGTCACGTTTAAAATTGAAAAGCTTCAAAAACAGTGCCTTGCTTTGCTAGCTTTGCCAGCCTCGGAGTCGGCCTATGCTAGACGCAGAGGGGCCCACGGCCCGAGTTTGTACCGGTCTGCTAAATGAATCATGGCTCGGGAGCCGGGGGCTGCCGGGGGCTGCCGTGGACCACATGTGACCAGACCAGACCGTGTCGAGAGAGTGTATTGGCCGGGCTGTGGCGCGGCAGTGACACGGCTGGGCTGCCCTCGAGGCTGTCTCTATTATTATTACATCTCCGGCGTTCGGCGTATCGCCTTGCGGGGGGCCGAGTTCGGCCGAGTGAAAGGGCGAGAAAACACTGTCCCTCCCTGTTGTGCCCGTCGCTATACCTCCTCCCAATTTCGCCTTTTCGCCTTTAATGTTATTCCTTGTTCACCTCTCCCTCCCTCCTTCGGCCGCCGGGCAGAGTGTAGCAGATGTGGCCCCCTTTTCGGGTCGCCTACGACGAATCGAAGGCGTGGCGATGCGGGGCCCAGCGGGGCCCAGCGGGGCCCAGCGGAGCCTCCCCCGCAGTTATGGGCGGCAGTCATGACACCTGCGCAGCGTTCAGCCAGGTTCCGCAGCGCCCCGGGAGGAAATATGATAACGGGACGAAAACTAATGGGGTTGGCAGGCTCTGGATGATCCGGCAGGATCCGGAGCTGACCGCGGCACGGAGCCAGTTGACACCCGGCCGCCCCGGGCGCGGCTAGGCTCGGCTAGACCCGGCTAGGCTCGGCTAGACCCGGCTAGGCTCGGCTAGACCCGGCTAGGCTCGGCTAGACCCGGCTAGGCTCGGCTAGACCCGGCTAGGCTCGGCTAGGCTAGGCCCGGCTAGCTCGGCTAGACCCGGCTAGGCTCGGCTAGACCCGGCTAGGCTCGGCTAGACCCGGCTAGGCTCGGCTAGACCCGGCTAGGCTCGGCTAGACCCGGCTAGGCTCGGCTAGACCCGGCTAGGCTCGGCCGGCTAGGCTCCTACGCCGCGGGGCGGGGCCGGGCCGGGGCCCCACCCTAGCAGAGCCCTGCCAGAGCCCTTGGGGCATTCTTGGCAATTTTCTTCCTGCCTGGGTCCTGTCGAGTCGAGCTCTGCGGGCTGCGCCGGGTCTATTGTGCGCCAACGAGCCAAGTCCGGGGAGAGAGAAAGGGGGCCGAGCCGAGCCGAGCCGGGCCGAGCCGGGCCGGGCCGAGCCGAGCCGAGCCGAGCCGAGCCGAGCCGAGCCGAGCCGAGCCGAGCCGAGCCGAGCCGAGCCGAGCCGAGCCGAGCCGAGCCGAGCCGAGCCGAGCCGAGCCGAGCCAAGAGTCTGGGCTTCGCCTTGGCCCGCCCGGCCCGCCCCGGAGCCAAGGACCATGCACCCGTCCCCCGTCCCCTCCCTTCTGCCCCCCGCGGCAAGGGCTGCGACTGCGGCGAGGTGAATACTGATGGTCGTCGAGCAGCCGAATTTGTTGTTGAGCAGCGCGCGCGGCACAGCGCCCCTTTCCTCCTTCATAAAGGCCCGGCCGGGCCCCGGCCTGCCCCAAAGTGACACACCCCCGGCCGTGTTTCTGTACCGACGCGTGCGCTCTGTAGACGCAGCAGTCAGCGCCCCGGCCTAGCAGACGACATCGCCACTCCTCGATGATGGGCTACATCATGGGCTGCGCCTGCCTCAGCAAAGGTAACGCCTCGACGACTTGCAGCGGTGCACGTGTGACAATTAGACTACGACTTCTCTAGCTTCCTAGACGCCGCCGGTAGGGACGACGGCGTATCCCGGTGACCTTTCGGCAGTATATGTAATGGTTGTAGTCCGTGGGCCCCGGGCAGCCCCGTGGGGCTCTAATGGCGACCAACACGCTGCTCATGCCATTCAGGCGGCAGAGCTGGCCAGGGCCGTGGGGCCGGCGGCCGGCGCCTCCTTAGGGGTGGTACTCGTGATGGATCGGGTAGGAGTCCGGGCCGGGGGTCTGGGCTGTGCCGGGCTGTGCCGGGCTGTGCCGGGCTGTGCCGGGCTGTGCCGGGCTGTGCCGGGCTGTGCCGGGCTGTGCCTGTAGGCTGTAGGGCTAGGGGAGGCCCCCGGAGGCCCCCGGAGGCCCCGGAGGCTCCCAGAGGCCCCGCGGGGCACGAATCGGACATGTTCGGAGCCATTTAGCCCAGCCCTTCCTCTTCGATAAAGTGGTGGCGGCGACGGGAGGAGAGGGATGTTCCCAGAGATTACCTAATGGATATTTTCTGTGTCGCCAGACGGGCGCCGCTTGCCCCGCTTGGTTCCGAAAGGAAGGGAAGAAGGGGCGGGAGGGGGCCTCAGGGGGGCGCACTGAGGGGCACACAGCCGGCTGCTTCCGGAAAGAGACGCATGGGCCGCCTCCGTGTCGTCCTCGTCACTTGGAGGAGTCCGCGGCCTGGCTGGGGGTGGGTGGGTGCCTTCGGAAGCCCCCTAAGCCCCCTGACAGCCGGACGAGGGACAAGACGCGAGTCAGGACTGCAAGGATCACCGTTTAATGGAATGGCCGGGTGGCAGCGGGAGCGACAGCGGGGGGCGACAGCGGGGGGCGGCAGCGGGGGCCGGCAGCGGGGACGGAATCATGGAATGAAGAAAAGTGAAAACATGCCTGGTGTCGTCTTTAACGCACGTCCGAAATTCCTCCTACATCTGAAACTGCAATCAGCGCTGCCGAGCGCCTGTGAGTGCCAGGGTAGGCCAGCCCGCAGGACACGCGTGCCTGCAGCAGACGTGGTTGCCCACCCAGCAGGCGCTTTGTGAGCGCGGGATGGCCAACTGGCCAGCTTCGCCATTGCGACAATTCTGTGGACCGTGGACGTAAAGCAATGGACGATCCCTTCTGAGCGATCGAGATGGACGGTGGTTATGGACCAGATCGCTGGATGGTTTGGGTGCGCTCAGCTGCGCCTGGCCCCGCCTCGCCTGGCCTCGGCCTCAGCTTTGGCCTCGGCCGCCCTCCACAGCAGGCGCCAGTAGGCACCAGCAGGCGCCAGCAGGGACGGCAACGGCGGCACAGTGGCTTTGGAAATGGGATTAGCGAGCGAGCCAGCTAAAGTCTGTGGAAAAGAACTCCCCGGGGAATGAAATGGGTCCATTTAAACTTGTTCTCCGTCCCCCTTAAATAATAAAGTAAATCCCGCGTCATTTGTTCCTCTGATCGGACGTGGAATGTGCGTCGGATTCAGGTAACTACCCGTCTTGACGGAGGGGGGAGGGGGAGAGGGGCGAATGAGGTACTCCAGGGCGTTGCCAGTGTCCTCTCGACTGCTGCACAGACTGTCGTGTTGGTAATGGTCTCCGTGGGGGCGGGGAGGACCCGGAGCACCCGGGCGGCCGACATCAGATTGGAGCTCAGGTGTGCTGTGTGTGATTTTTTATTATTCTCTCTTGTTATCTCTCTTCTCGTCCCTTTTGTCTCTACGCCGCCACCCTGTGGGCACACGTGAAAGTGAGAGTGAATGTGGAGGAAACAAGAATGGGGTAGGAGAGGGAAAGGGGAAAAAACCGAGGGGCTTGCATGACTTACCGCAGAGGATTTGTCGAGGGATTTGGTCCCCGGGCTTGGAATGACGTTCGGGGGGTAACAAATGTCAGCTTGTGGACCTGAAGCCGGAGCCGTGTGTACGTCGGATACACCCCGGTGACGGCGTGCTGGCTGGGGGCTGCCCTCGGGGCTGCCGGCTGTCGGTAGGCGCGTCCGCGCCCAGCGGCGTTGGTCAATAACGCGGCTCCCCGATTTAGTATCAGAAACAGTATGGACGTCCAATAAGCAGTCACAACGGCGTACTGGTGTCGTATTTTTTATTCGCCCGTGAATCGTTGTGTGGTGCTGGGATGAGAAAACCCCCGGCAAAGTGATTGGTTCAGAACGCGCATGCATTCAACATTTGTCGTGACCTGCTTGCTCACCACGCTGTGAAGTTCGTGCAGCGAGTAGAGACACCGCGGCGTGCCGCTACCCCGTGCCGCTCACAGGCGATACTCCCGACGTTAGGGGGTTCCCGCAAGGGTTCCCGGGTTCCCGCCGGCGCCTACGGATGGCGCTCGTCGGGTCTGCCAACCACGGCGGGAAGGGGACGGGAGGGGGCCAATGGCGGAAAGTCGGAGGCGAAAATGGTTGTTGTGGTCCCCCCCGGGCAGGGCCGCGCCGGGCCGGGCAGGGCAGGGCAGGGCAGGGCAGGGCAGGGCCGGGCAGGGCAGGGCAGGGCAGGGCAGGGCAGGGCAGGGCAGGGCAGGGCAGGGCAGGGCAGGGCAGGGCAGGATGGGCCGGGCCGGGCAGGGCAGGGCCGGGCAGGGCAGGGCAGGGCAGGGCCGGGCAGGGCCGGGCAGGGCAGGGCAGGGCAGGGCAGGGCAGGGCAGAGCAGGGCCGGGCAGGGCAGAGCAGGGCCTCTCGGTTTGGGGCGCAGCACGGCCCTTTACACCCCCAGGCGAGGCGGCCAGGCCCAGCCAGCCCATGGTGCTAACTAACTCCCCGGGTGCTGCGGGGGAGGAGCCGGGGGCCGAACAGCCCTAGGCGGCCCTGGGCCTGTCCTGCGGGCCCTCGGCTCCTGCAGCACCGTGCATGACCAGCGGCACAAGAACGCTTTGTGCCCCGCGGCGAGGAGGAGGAGGAGGCCCCAAGGGAGGCCTCTGGGTGGTGGGCCTTGGCTGGCTGGCGACAGGCCCAAGGTCTTGCCTTGCTTCCCATCGGCAGCACCGGCAGACGGCGCGCACCCCCGGGCCCCGCCGCACGTCTCGTCCTGCCTCCCCCTGTTGCGTCCGCCAACACCATAAGAAGGGGCCCTCTCGGCAGGCACGGCGCACCGGAGGAGGGGTGTAGGGGAGGGAGGAGGGGCGCTCGTCAAGCACGTAGCTCCACTGTGTGTGAGTGTGTGTGTGTGTGTGTGTGTGTGTGTGTGTGTGTGTGTGTGTGGAGGAACATATGTGACATGCATTGGCATTAGTGCGTTGAAATTGCACCTACCCTGGAACACCGTCAACTAATGAAGTCCTCCTCTCACTTGTACACAACACGGAGAAAAAATGATTAGTGGTCGCAACTAATTTTTTAGTTGAGTTTCAGACAAGTAGTAAAATTTTGTTCGGAGAAAAGAAAATTTAACTTAAAAATTAGTTGCGACAACTAATGTTTTTCTATGTGAGTGCACCCTCGTGTCTTCCATCCCCATCCCTCCTTGGAAGAGATATCTTTAGCGACAACAACTGTTTTTCTTACAGCGTGACGTTTTTAAAACATCGCTCTCCGTAAGGAGAAATGGCGACGCATTTCTGAATAGATTTCCAGTGCAGCACTAGCGCCTAAGTCCTTCTCCAGCCGTCGCGAGTGGGGTGTTGGAAGGGGGAGGGGAGGAGGGGTTGTTGTGCGCCGCCGGCACCAAGGGGGAGGCGTGCCCCGCGCCCTTGATGCTGCCCACATTTTTGTTTCGCACAAAGGGCGTTGGCGGCGAAGAAGTGAGGCTGAGAGACGTGGCAGGGCCGGGCCCCGGGCCGGGGACGCGCGCCAATGGCCAAATAGTTTTAATTGGATTCCGTCCGCTGTCGATTATGGGCCATTCTCGTGGAGAGTATTTCCTTCCCCTCCACTCCTCTCCAGGCTGTGGCAGCGGCAGCCCACGCCCGTTTGCGATGTGTATTGCGGCCGGCCCCGCGGGCTGGTCCCTGGGCAGAAGGCGGTGTACTGTATGTTCTGTTTGCGGAGCGGTGTGACGTCAGCTGCCCCCCCCCCCCCCATCCCCAGCCCTTCCAGCAGCCCTTCTACCCCTGCGTGCGGCAAGTTCTAGCTCCTGTCACTGGGCGGGCCGGGCTGTGTGTACCACGGCCCTAGCCGCCGAGGCCGCCGACTTGACTCGGGACCGTCTGGTCCGGGTCCGGGGGATACAGCAGCCCCGGAGCCCCCGGAGCTGTCCCCGAGCTGCCGCTGTGACCACGTGGGGAGGGCTTCCTCCCCGCTTTTCCTCTCCGAGCAACACAAACGCAAATATCGACGGATAGAAATTAAAGAGTGCGAGAGTTGACTTGGGAAAGGTTTTTGTTACTTTTCAGGGAAATTAGTGGACGGCTTCGGGTTTGTAAGGAAAGGGGCTGACGGCAGCCTGCGGCAGCCAAGCCAAGCCCCGAGCCCTGCCTGCCGGCACTGGCATTCCGGCACGGCGGGGCCTGGCGGAGACTCTCCCGGCATCCTCGGTATCCTTTGTGCAAGGACGCCCGCAGTCCTGGGGGAGGGGAGGGGGGATGACGGTCCTCTTGAGAGGGGGGGGGCTCGCCGGAGATGATTTCGTGATCGCGCGATTAGGTGCAGGTCGACGCGACGCGAGGGGGCGACGGCGGGGACCTTTGCATCCCTGCACGTCCGCTCCGTCCGGCCAGTCCAATCCCATCGCCATCCGCCCACCGGAGGCTCCGGGTCCTCCGGGTCCGGGCCGCCGGAGCCGGCCGGAGCGAACGGAATAGCAGGGTACAGTCCCGCGCCGCGCTCGGCTGGAGCAATTCGCAGGGAAATTTTGCAGGGGTGCGTGTGGAAAATACACAACTCGTTTGTAGTCGAGGGGGCTCTCACCACAGGGGTTACACGGCGCGCGCGCGTGTGTGTGCGTGCGTGTGTGTTCGGGTAACGTGCGCGTGCCAAAGGGTAAGCGGCATTCCAGCCAGCCCCTCCCATGCTCTGCCTGCCGTGGTAGTGTCACACTGTTGTCCCCCTTTGTGCGGGCCGGGCCGGGGTGTTGCTTGTGCACGAGCACGGCGTCATGGTTGTGCACGTCACCTCGATGCCCGTGCACAGGTCGAGCTCACTTGCCGCCATTCATAGTTGCGTCTGCTGTATTCTTTTGTCTAATCCATTTACTGTCGAGGTTGTTGTTCTCCCTCTACCGGCCATAATAAGGGCAGTGATCCCCCAGGCCGCCCCAGACGCCCCGGGGCTCGGTTGGCCGTGTGGCGGGGCGCGGGCGGAGCGTGGCCCCGGCCCGGCCCGGGTGGCGCTGCGGCGGTTTGGCCGCAAATCCCGAAATTTGATCGGCGCGCTGAAACACGGTTATTGCAGGCGTCAGCCCCGCGCTCTGGGGGTTGTTGGCGGCGTGTGGTTTGTACAGCAGGCCGTCAGGCCGCCGGAACCTCATCTTTATTTGCTTGACTCGGACGTACGCGTAGCCCTTGGCCGTGCCCCCGCGGCCGGCGCCCACGGCACCCCCGGCACCCCGCAGCAGGCCCCTGTTATGCTCCAGAATGCGAGAGGCGAACAAAGGATTGTTTACATAAAACGTGCCAAGAAGCGCGTGCGTTGCACGCAGACCTCTGTCGCTGACTTTTTATTTTGATCGAAAATAATCAAACCAACGGCCCTGACAACTTCTATTTTTTATATTTAACACGTATTTTAACACGCAAAGCAGGGGACTTTGGGCATTGGCGCATCATGGAGATCCTCGTGCCCGCCTGGCGCTGCACTGCGCTACTCATGCTGACTAAGTAACTGTGTCCGACTTTCCGGTCTCGGTGGGCTCGGCTCGGTGCGATGTCTTGTAGAGCTGCCACTGCCGCGCCGTGGCGCCCAGCAGGCGGAGGTGGGGCTGCTGCCGGGCTGATTGCCGCGCGGGGCGGGGCGCGGGGCGGGGCGGGGAGTGGGCGGTGCCGGCAGCACCATGACGTCACGGCTCGTCCCTCCACGCACGTGCAGCGGCGGCCGGAACCCCCCCCCCCCCCCTCCAACCCCCTCCACCCCTATCTCACAAAATTTTACTCTCTCTCCCCTTTTGATGCCCTTTATTTCACCTTCACTGCCTCTTTTATGTTCTCACCCTGATCTCTCTCTCTCTTGCTCTCTCGCTCTTTCTCGCTCGCGCTTTTCCCTTCGATGTCCGCGCACGAGGCGCCGGATCGCATCGCAGGGCTGGCGGCGCACGAAACCCCCCGGCTTGACTATGCGCCGTCAGGCTGACACCGTCGTAGGGGCGGGCCGGGAGAGGGTACAGGGGTTGTGCACACACACACAGCTACACACACACACACATACACACCTACACACACACACACCTACACACACACACCTACACACACACACACCTACACACACACACCTACACACACACACACACACCTACACCACACACACGCGCGGAGGGGCGCGAGTGCCAAGGAGGACTTGCGCACACATCCGGTCCGGTTGTGCCCGGTGGTGCCAGTCCGCCCCCTACTGCCACATGGTGCCCACATATGCCACACGCTACATGGTCTTGACTAATGCTTGGCCCTTTTGCTCTCTCTCTCTCTCTCTCTCTCTCTCTCTCTCTCTCTCTCTCTCTCTCTCTCTCTCTCTCTCTCTCTCTCTCTCTCTCCCTCCCTCCCTCCTCCCTCTCTCTCCCGCGTGTCTGCAGGTAACTGCTGCCGCTTCAGGGTCCAGCGGAGTCTTGCCCCTAGGGGCAGGACAAGGTAGTGAGTGGTTGTGTGGCAGCTAGGCTGGCCGCCGCCCGCCCTGAGTCCGCTGCCCCGTACAGACGCGTGCTTTCAGGGGTTGGTTCGCCTTTGCCGGGGCGGGGCCTTGCCGTGCGCTGCAGTGCCGCTATTGTCGTGTTTAAGTCGTCGGATTTCGTTTTATTAATTAGGGCCAGAAAAGTTTGCCGGGCCAGACGGGCGACGATGCCTGGTGGGTCCCGGCAGGACCCGGCAGCAGGACCCGCCAACGCCGACCCGTCAGAAAGTTTCCTAACGAAGCAGCCGCGAGCTGTGCTAGCGGCGCTGTGTGCTGGGGGCCGACCAGCATGCGCTGCCCCCCCAGCGGCCCCCCCAGCCCCCAGCGGCCCCCCCAGCGGCCCCCGACCTCCACGACTGGGTTCGGGGGATCGAAACGGAAAATGATGTGCCTTGTGCCCTGCCCCCCAAAAAATACATAACTTTGTCCGACTTTCTCCAAAGGATAGCTGTGGCTGGTGCTGCTGGCAGCGTTGTGAAGGCGATATCTATCGGCAGCTGAGCTGGTATCCTCGTCTCTCCCTCGCGGCGCGTGCCAGAGTCTGCTGTTGGTGGTGATGGGGCGGGCGTGTGAAGCCTCCGCCTCAGCCCGCCTCAGCCCGCCTCAGCCCGCCTCAGCCCGCCTCAGCCCGCCTCAGCCCGCCTCAGCCCACCTCAGCCCGCCTCAGCCCGCCTCAGCCCGCCTCAGCCCGCCTCAGCCCACCTCAGCCCGCCTCAGCCCGCCTCAGCCCACCTCAGCCCGCCTCAGCCCGCCTCAGCCCGCCTCAGCCCGCCTCAGCCCGCCTCAGCCCACCTCAGCCCGCCTCAGCCCGCCTCAGCCCGCCTCAGCCCGCCTCAGCCCGTCTCAGCCCGCCACCCCTCCGGCACGGCCTTGCCTCGTCTCGTTGACAGCGTGAGGGCCAATCAAAGTTGCTGCTGCCTTTGGGTCCTTGGGAGGACAGGGGAGGGGCCCGTGCGCGGCGTCGTGTGGCCTGATCTTCTGGCAGCGCTAGTGCTCGCACTGGAGCGGTGTGCCGTTGTGGTGAAGTGGAAAAGGGAGGAAGAACAGCAGATCCCCCCCCCCCTGACATGTAATGCTTTATTAAACGTTCACTCTCCGGCTGGACCACCCTCACCAGCCCCCGCCCCTCCGATGGGGTGGGCTACAGATCGCACGAACGCCCACACGAGCCGCGCCCACCGCATAGCCGGCAGCAGCTGACACGCAGCGAAATACTGGCGCAACCGCAGCCACCGGGAGCCGCATGGGGAAAAATGAGTCGTATCGGCGAGGGAAAAAATAGGTGATTTTTTGGGGGGTGGCTGGAGCGAGTGGTCGGCTCGTAGTAGGGCTCGGCGGGCGGCATGTGTTGTTACCAGTCTGTACACCAGCGCCCCCACCACGGCTCCCTCGTCAACCCCCTTCGCGCCCCCGTAATTTAAAAAACTAAAAGTGGGATGGGCTGGGGAGGCGGGGTACAGACTTGTGTCAACCCCCACCCGCTACCCGCTCCCCTGCGTCCGATGCGGTGCAAATAAACAAACGACCAATGACCGGGACCTTCAGAAACCCCTCCAGCCTCCACCCCCACCCCCATGTGCCTCTCTGGGGGGATGAAAATGGGGGAGAGGGGGCATGGCGACTAACGATCGGGACTGCGGAGCCGCGGAGCGTACAGCGTCGTACAGTGTGGTTCAGAGGAACGAAATGCGAACTTCTCGGCCAATCTCAAAGTTGGATGGCTGAAATTTTGAATACCCTCTCCTGGGTGTTGGCATGTGATTAGGAATCTAGTCTCGGCGGGTTGATTCCACGTGACTGCGATACCAGAAGGAGAAGTTTTCAGGACACGTTCACGGCCTCCTGAGACTCTCCCGGAGGCTGCTGGAGGCTGCTGGAGGCTGCTGGAGGCGGAGGCCAGGGTGCCCAGCTCACCGCCAGTGAGGTTCGCTGCCGGGCTTAGTGTATCAATATCCATCGCCCCGTCCTCTCAGTCCGCTGGGGCTGGTTAGGGGGCGGTGAGGGGGGGGGGGGGCGAGTGTGATGCAATGCGTACTGGAGCGAAGCATGAACCGCAACGCTGTTATCAAGATGAGGTGCGAGGATTGGGGGGGGGGGGAGGGGGGAGAGTTTTGCCAAGGCGTGCGCGGAAGGGGAAGTGTGGGGCAGAGGGGAAGGTCACCTGTGGAGTGCAGAGGGAGGGTTGGGGGTGGGTGGGACGGAGAGCAAAGGAGCGGGTAGAATTAGCGGGGAGCCGAGAGCCGCACTCGATATGCAGTGTGGCTGGTGCACCAGTAGCCCCATCGACTCCCCCTCCCCGCCGCCGGATGGAGAGGAGGGGGAGGGGAAAGGGGTTGGAGCATTCCATCGGCACTCATCCGCGAAACTGCGCTGAAAACGAACCGAGCGTCACATGCAGCAGCGGACTTATGTGGACCCAACCCGCTGAGCCCCTACCCGGCCTGGCCGCATGCGGACTGTGGCTGCGTGGCATCCGCGGCGCGTATGTGTGTGTGTGTGTGCGTGCGTGTGTGTGTGTGTGTGTGTGTGTCTGTGTGTTGGCCAGCCGCCGCCCCAAAAGTTAATGACTGCCGGTGTTGTATAAAAATACCAGCGGGATGACACTGCGGCGGCCGACAGGCGTGGCGTCTCGGCTCGACGGACGGGAAGAAATACATTTCGCAACACGGCCATGGCGTGGAATTTAAGCGATTTCGGATCGCTTGAGAGAAACTGGTGTGCGGGGGTTGGGAAGACAGACACACACTGTGCGGCCGGTGTGAGGCTGGCAGCGTCCCGGCTGGTCCCCCACGGCTGTGGGCCGGCCCCTCCGAGTGGTGCCCGAAGGTGCCAAAGGCAGCCAAAGGCAGCCAAAGGCAGCCAAAGGCAGCCAAAGGCCAGCGACTCGCCGGTCTCGGACAAGAAAAATGGTCTCCTCGAGCCGCTGGCCGCCGACTGGCCGCTGGCCCCGCCGTATCGACAGCGCCTACCCCTACCCAGCGGAAGCAGCCGTCGGCACAGAGATCTGCTGGGACCCAGCCGAGCCCAGCCCGTCTCGAGGGAGGTCTTTGGCGCCGGTGACTCAGACGGCTCGGCCGCACCGCCACACCGCCGCCGTGCTCGGGCTCAGGGCTGGCGGCCAAGGACCACCGTCCCGCCCCGCCTGGCCCCGCCTGGCCTGGCCCCGCCTGGCCCCGCCTGGCCCCGCCTGGCCCCGCCTGGCCCCGCCTGGCCCCGCCTGGCCCCGCCTGGCCCCGCCTGGCCCCGCCTGGCCCCGCCCCGCCGGGTCGACGTGTGATGCATGTACCGGCGGTTTGTCGCTCCCGGCCTGGTCCCCGCGGGGCTCGGCTGTGGTACAAAGTGTTGTACATGCAGCCGTCTGCTCGCGGTGGGACCCGCACCTGTTCACCTGTCCGCGCCCCCAAGTCCCGGATGAGCCTCTCTGACCCTGGGCGGAGTGTTCAAGTTCTTAAGCTTTTAAGCTGTTCGCCCGTTTGGGGTAGTTGCCCTCGATGAGACTGTGAAACGCCCTGGCCGCGCCGGGCATGGCCAAGGCTTCGCCGCCTCGACGCCTCGCTCTGTCTTTGGCGCGAGCAGTCGGATTCCGCATTTTATTTATTTGTTCTTACTTATTTTTCTCCTTTTTCCTATTATGTTTTTAATATCAATTTTTGATATTTGATATTTTTTGTTATTGAGGGAAGGATAGAGGAGGTTTTTGTACAGCCAAAAGGACTCTGTAGTTCTACATTCTGTATACAATAACCTTCATAGTAAATTTGGTTTTCCCTCATCAGCCGCAGGCAGCGGCAGCGGCCATATCGTCTGCCAAGGGGACGCAGTCGGGCGGGTGCTAAGTGAGTGTCACTAGCAGCCCAGTGGCAGCCCAATGGCGGCCCGGCCCGGCCCGGCCCAGGACTGTGGTGGGTTTGGGACCTTAGTCCTCGGGGACCGGGAACAGACCGGGGTCCTCGTGGGCCAGCGTCCCGGATCTCGGTCCGTTCCGTTGGGATGCTGGCAGTACAGCGGCTGATTGCGTCCCTCGCGTGCGTGGGCGTCAACTCTTCCGGCTGCCTCACGCAGCACGACGGGCAGGTGCGGGACCAGGAGGGGGAGGCCCAGGTCGGGGTGGGGACGGGTGCCGGTCCCGTGACGTCAGCGCCCGCGGTGCCGAGCCGAAAGTCTCGGAGGTGCTACGCGGGCTGGAGCCGGAGGGGACACAAAGGTCGCTGCATCCGTGGTCCATGGTGCTGTCGGTGCTGTCCGGACCAGGTCCCCTCGGCCCGGACTACTTCCAGCCCTGCCACTCCCCGTACCACTCCGCAGAGCACAGGCTCTCTGAATGGGTGCCCATACCCAGCCCGCACCCCTGGCCCTGCCGGGCCCTGCCCTGCCCCCACGGGAGGCCCTTCCCTCTTCCCCACCCCTCCGGTGCGGTGGGGTGGGGTGGGGGTGTAGCCTATCTCCCCCGCGGGCTCCGCTGCTCCGCTGCTCCTGGCTCCGCCGCTCCCACCAGCCCAGCCCCCAGCCCAGCCGCAGTGACGCCAACGCCGCCTCCCAGTGTGGACGTGCCCGCTCGGGCCCCCGTCCCGTACCGTCCCGTCAGCCCCCCGTCGCCATCTCGCGGCCAGGCGGTGCTCGTCGCGTCGCGGCCCCCGCGGCCCCCGATAGCTTTATCTCCCCGTCCCCGCCCAACCCCGTCACCACGACGTCCCAGGTACAGCTGCCCCCGGGGCCGGCAGGGCTGGCCGCCCCCCACGGCCCGCCCCTGCGCCGCCCCCGCCTCCGGCCCCTGTGGTCGCCGCCGACTCCGTCGCCGCCCCCTTCATCCGCCCCCGCCCTGCGATCAATGGGGCTGTGTTTACTGCGACAGGGGCCTGGTAGGGCTGGATGCGTGTGCGTGTGTGTTTTAACGCCTGCCCGCTCACTAACAACGGCCCGACTAACCTCACTTTTGAAAAGCGCGCGCTCCCGGGGCCACCGCCTTGTGAAGTGACTCCGCGGCGGTCCATGAGATCGAAAGCGACGCCTGGAGACGGCTGCCTCTGCCCCCTCCAGCTACAGCTGCCTCTCTCGCTCTGGAGCCCCGAAGCCATGCAGTGCGTGTTATTTTGTGCTCAGCTCGGCTCGGCGGGGTGTGAGAGCCGTCCTGGCCCCCTCCAGGCGGCCTGCCTAACCTCCCCTGTGCGCGTCCTCCCCGTACCCCACTCCTCCCCTCACTGCGTCACTTGCGGGGGGGGGGGGGGGGAGGAAGGGTGCTCCTTTCCTTTTTGCCTGTAAATAAATTGTTGTGTCGCCTCTTGACTCATGAACTGTCTGGCATGTCGGTGTGTGTGTGTGTGTGTGTGTGTGTGTGTGTGCGCGTGCCCGCCGCAGTCAGTTGTGGTGTGGGGCAGGTTCGAGTGGCGCAGCGCGCAGTAGACCCAAGTGACGCGGAGATGGGAGTCTGTGAGCGGCAGGACGCCAATCGGCCATGCGGCCGTGTCGCCGCTCTGCTCCCCTCGTACCTCTTCAGCACCTGGAAACCTGAGAGCGTGTATTTCTTGATCATATTTTTATCTGGCGCGTAGCACGTACCACGCCGCAGTTTTATCAGTGGATGCTGTTCGCTTGATTGTGCTGCCGTGTAGCCTCGTGACAGCCTCACATTGCAGCCCTCCCCTCCTCTCCCGGAGACAGACGAGCGGGCCGCGGGTAGGGGGAGGGAGGAAACCGGAGGAAACAGAGAGGGAGGGAGCGGCAGCGGTAGGGACGCCAACTCGAGTCGAGTGAATTGAGCGGACTCCTTAGAATTCACGTGAATTACAAATTGCTCCTAATACCAACTCTGGGAGGACTGACTGGGTCCGGGGCAAGCGGCACACCGCGGACACGCCGCGGGCACGCCGTGGACACGCGGGCGAAGGGTGGGGGCGGGTCTGGACAGCTCAGTAACTCAGCCCAGGCCAGCCCAGGCCCGCCGCCGCCCTCCCCATAACTCGGCGTCAACTCGGCCGGGTACAATCGGACCGGATGGATCGCCCTTCGGTCCCTCCGGTCCCTCCGGTCCGGTCCGGCCGGCGCCGTGTAATCCCGCCCGCTCCGCCCGCCCTGTTGTCCTGCCCTTGTCCCCTCGACCTCCAAGAGATCCGCTTGACGGCGAAGGTGGCGGCGGTGGCGGTGGTGGCGGCCGCGATCTGCCCCCCGCGTGTGTCTTCACTTCACTTTGAAATCGCGGCGAGGCGCGGCGAGGTATCGCGCAATAGCGAGGTGGCGTCGCCGCGCGTCGGGTTTATAAAGACGGTCGGCCCTGCCGGGGCCTCCCGGCTCCTGCCACCCCGCCCCGCTCCACCCTCTCCTGTCCTGCCGCTGGTCACAATGTGGCCCGCGCCGCCAAGACCCTACCGGCGCCAGAGTTCGGCCGGGCTAAACAAGACTATTGCCCCCCCTCCCCTCTCTCTCTCTCTCTCTCTCTCTCTCTCTCTCTCTCTCTCTCTCTCTCTCTCTCTCTCTCTCTCTCTCTCTCTCTCTCTCTCTGACTTACTCGAGTGTGAGAGGCAGTAGATGCCCGGACAAGGGTGTCGTCCGCCCGTTACCGAACACTGCCCGGCGTTGCGGCAGTCGGCAGTGGAGCGCCTGCGAGCGCCCGGGTAGGCCAGCCCGCACGACACGGATGCGCCGCATGAGCCGCCGTTGCCTACCCACCAGGCGCCCTGCTCTGCTCAGCTCTGCTCACGCGGTGCTGCGCCGGGCCGGGGACCGCTGGGGACCGCGACCACGACGCCTTTTATTGCGATGGCCGTGAACGCGTGCTGGCGTGCACGCTCATGCGCCCTGGTCCTCTGCCACCATTGTGTCGGCCCGGCTCCGCCACATCCGTCCGAGTAGATGAGTTTGTTGGGACCGCCGCGGGCGTGGCAGGGAGGTGGGCGCCCGTCACGGCGCTGGTAATGAAACACAGGTGATAGCGCGGCGCACACGTCTCCTGTCATCCCCCCTCCCCCCCGCCCCGCTGCCACGCGTCAACCCCCCTCGTTGTGGATGCTGTTAGGAAGCTCCACGATGACGTGGTGTCGCAGCGGGCGGACGCCGTGAAGCACCCCGCGACACACGCACCGGCACGCCCACCACGACCTCGCCGTCAGCAGTGACCCCCGCGGCCACGATGAGCGGCGTCGGCTTCTTCGCGGCCGTCAAGTCCATCGCGCCCTCGTCCATCCGGCGCAAGCGGCGCAGCCTGAAGCAGCAGCGCTCGCTGCAGCTGCCGGGCTCGAGCGCCGGCGAGGCGTCCACATCGGCGTCCGCTTCGGGCTCCGTCACCCCCGACGTGGTCCCCACCTGGGACAGCGGGGTGCCGCCCATCACACCGCCCGCCGCCTTCAGCGCAGGTAGCCGAACACCGAGCACAATTTTACCTCCGCAGAAGATATGACTTTTTGTTTTTTCATTTCAATTGTAGTGTTTAAGTTGCACACATGGTTCGATGTATAGTTTTGATAGTGCGGATGTATACATAGGGCAAGAAGACGTTCTTTCAGGTCTGTGGGGAAGCGCTCTATATCTTGACTATGAGAAATGACGAGAAATTGTTGTTTATTTCTTTCTGCTGTTTTCCTCTCCTTTATCTCTGTTGCTTTTTTTTTTTTGCTTTACGATCAAGTGTTGGTGTCACTTCTCTGTCGAGAAGCTCTCGCGTCCTTGCCCTTGACAGCTTTACCGGCAGTCCCTGGGCAGGGTGGGCGTGAGGCGGATTCTGTTCCCTGCTGCTCCTCTTGTTTTTGTTGTTTTGTTTGCCGAAGCAGAAACGAGCTGGCCCTGCCCAGCCCAACCTTTTATCTGCCTTTCATTGTTCCTCCTCCTAACGCGCCTCTCCCTCTCTCTCTTGTTGTAGGTACGTACACGAGATGCCCTGGGGACCTGAGAGGACCTGAGGGGACCGCAGGGGACGGCATATGGATGAGTAACCAACGGATCCAAGTCCTCTGTTTCCCTCACATTACCGAGTGCTTAACAATATTCCTCGGCGTGCTGCACTAAGTATGAAAAAGTCCTATAATCAGCGCCCGAATTTGGGCGATTAGAGACTTAGAACCCGAGTTAAACTCAGCTTGGTGCCAGATTTCCAAAAATGGGGTCACATGACCAGATCTTGATTGCAAGGCCCAGTTTTCAAAACTTTAAGTCTCTCACTGCCCAAAATTTGGCGATGATTTTGACTTTTTCTCCCTGAGTGCACCCTCATGGACTCCGCCCCTGCCAGCTGAGCCCCGCTCAGCGCCGCTCAGCACGCTGCCAAGGTGTAATATCGACGTTCCTGCCGCCCCCCGCCCCGCCCTCCCCTTGTGCGCTGATTTTGGCACTTTGCCTCTCGCGGCGCATTCCCGGGACAGTCTGTGAATGATTCACGCCTGTCCTCTCTCCATTTCTCTTTTTCTTCCGTCCGCTCGCTCCCTTACCCTTTTCTTTCTCTTTCTCGAATTTTTGCCTGCGCGGCGCACCTTGTGATGAAATGTGTATTTCCATCTTTTAGTCCCCCTCCCGTCTATCTCTTATCCGTTGCCCTTCTTCCAATTCCACCACCAAGACGCCTAGGCCGAATTGCAGTATTGGGAGTGGGTGTTGTAGATATGACTAGTTGTTGACGCCGTCGCCCGCTGGAGACGGAGTCTGTGTGCGAAATTCACTGCCTAAACAAAGTGTTTGAAAACCATGCGTGCCATTCATGCACTTTAAAACGCTCAAATTTAATTTCACACATTTCGATTCGCTATGTGAAGTGCTTAGAACCCCGGCCGTATGTGGCAGCTGTGTGACGTGCCGGCCGGTGGGAACTTGAACTTGTCGCAGCAGCAACAACGTTGTGGCGCGGTTAAGGTCAGGACCGTGTGACGGGGCGGGGCCGCGCGCGTTACGTAACGCTAGGCGAGCGCGGTACGGTGGCCCGCGGTGCCCGGCGGTGCCCGGCGGTGCCCGGCGGTGCCGATGCCGCTGGCAGGTGGCGGTGCGGGGCGGACTCGGCGCCAGCCCGCGCCAGCCCGCCAACAGCTGGCGGGGAGGTGATGGCTGAGTCACACGTGCACGCCCAGGGGCTGGGGTGGGGTGGGACGGAACGAAGCGTCAACCCGCGCCATTTTTCTTATCCGCGTTTGATCGCCTCCCGACCCATTTTTGAAAGAGACTGCGATATTGCTTCCGAAGGGGATCAACTGAAGTGGGGCGCGCGGACGAACGGCGTGCGGTGATTGGCCGTCGCGGCGAGCGCCTCGCCCTTGGCCAGCTCCAATCACGGCGCGGCTCTGTGACAAAGCGAGCCGTTATTGGTCGTGCCCTTGGCCGTAATTACAGAGCAAATAATGATGGGCTTGCGGGCCGGGCTCTGGGGCTCTGGGCTGGGCTGGGCTGGGCCCCAAGGTGAGAGAAGCCGCGTTTGGCGCCCAAGGTCCGGGGCCGGCCGGGGCCCCGCCGACCCGTACCTTACGACCGTATTTAGACGCGATGCCACGCGTCAACGCCCAGCTCAGTGTCGCGTGTCGCGTCGTTTGAGGAAATGGCCCGGTACGGTTCATGTCAGCCGCACGCCCTCACCTCGCACCCTTCCCGAGGCACCCACGGGCCACGGGCCGCGCGTATTGCATACTGCCTATTTGCCGGGTCTAAAACCGTCCTCCCCGCCGGCCGCTTACTTGTTGTCGTGCGTGAAAACGGATGACGTGAGCCTGTGGCACGCGCCTGCGTGCGCGCGCGTGCCATGCGCGTGCCGCGCGGCGCGTGCCAGCGTGGCGGGCCGCCGTCTGGCGCCACCCCGCCGGCCCCGTGGCACCCTGCGGGCCCTGCCTCTGCCTCATGGCGATGCCCGTGGCCCCCGTGGCCCAGGGCGCCGGCCGGGTCGGCGCGGGGAATTTGGGTCGGGCCGTTTCCATCGTGTTGGAGGAGAGAGGTCCACTCGGTCCACTTCCACTTCACCCTCCCTGCCCTGCCACTGCCGCCACAACTGCCGCTCTCGGCAGACCGCCATGCTCCATTTTATGACCGACCGCAAGGTCTGACCACTTTGTTTGCAAATAAGAGCCGCCCAATGGTGTCGTGGACGTGGGTGTCCCTGTTCCGCTCTCTGTCTCTGTCTCTCTGTCTCTCTCTCTCTCTCTCTCTCTCTCTCTCTCTCTCTCTCTCTCTCTCTCTCTCTCTCTCTCTCTCTCTCTCTCTCTCTCTCTCTCTCTCTCTCTCAAATTTAGGCGAGAATGCCTCCCTCACCTAGAAAGAGTAGTCCCCCCCCACCCCCCGAACCCCCACCCCGCCCTGGTTTGGGTGAGGTTCCTCACCTTTTCCATTTCGTCCTCGCGTCGTGTACTTACGTTTGCGCCCTCCATCAGCACCCGGTCCCTCACCATCCCCCACCCCCTAGCTCGTACCCGTATCTCACCCCCTATATTTCTTTCCTTTCCCCGCACGCCCTCGGGATGACTACAATCCCACTCAAAACTATTGGCTCCCTCTCCCTCCCTTCCTCCCTCCGTCCTCCCTCCCTGCTGCGCAGTGACCTTGGCATGTTTTCGCGCCCGGCTACTTTATCGCGTTTCTATCCGATGCGAGTCCCCGCTCGCCCCACTTACTCGACCCCGACCCTGCAGGCCGCAGGCTGCAGGCAGCCGCGGGCCCAGGAGTGGTTCGGTGTCCTGCTGGCGGCTGGCGCCTCTCCTGGTCTGGTATAGAAACCTCGACCTCCCACCAGCCCACCCTCCCCGTCTCTTGCCCAGGGGGAAGGCGCTTCGTCTCTTTCCTTTTTTCGAGGAATAATTATGCGAGCCTCGATAGAGGAGAGGAGGGCGCCATGAAAAATTCGGCACCACTTCTCAGCTCTAGTGTGCGGGTCCGGACCCTCCTAGCTTGCATGCGGAGGGATGAATTCCTCCTCGGTGCGGGCGGCGGTAGGGTTGGGGGATGCTGCGGCACCTACACGACACGCTTCATCTCTTTCCCTCTCTCTCTTTTGCCGTGGGGCATTAGCTCCTCCTCCTGAGTGTGTTTTCAGTTCAGGTTCGTAAAACCTGTCTGCATATCGCACTGAAAAACTACACAGGGCTTGTCGTGTCTATTTTCTCACGCCTTGAATCGTGTGCTTGTCGCTACTTTCCCCCAGCGTCTACTCCCTCGGTCGGCACGCCCCCGACCACAACTCGCCCTGTCCGACACTGTATTTGGATTTGCAATCAAACTCGCACTAGAAACTGCAGAAACGCTCATTTTACAATACCCGGATTTTATTCGAGTCTAGAAGTGCAATAACGTGTCATTGCAATAAAATAGTGATCATATTCATAGGAATCTCTTATGGACAGTTATCACTGTTGTTTTTGCTGCAGAAAGTTATCGCAGAACTTTTGCAGTAATTATTTATTACCGTCCACAAGAGTTACATAGCTCTTTCTTTCTTTCTTTTTTTTTTTTGCCAATATGAACCTAATGGTTATTGCAGTTCCAAAAACAGTGGACTGACATAAATCCAGCTAGGAGCTGCGGTCACTGCGCCCCCTCGACAAGTATCCTCGTATATCTATTTGAGTTTTTTTCAAATTTATTTTAAATGGGATAAAACAGTCGCTGGAAAAAAATCTGGATTTCTTTCCTATTCCGAGTTTATTTAGGGTTCGGGGTCACGCCACGCGTCGTGGCGCCGCGCCGCGGCCGTAACGCCCTTTCTCCCATTTATTTATCTGTTTTCTGGTTGGCTGTCATTGCGCCAAGCGTGCCTTCCCACCCCGTGCCGCTCTGCCGTTCTGCGCGCCGATTTTAAAAAAGAAATAGCGAACCGCGGCGCGCTGCAAGAGCGGAAGCGGCCCGTCGTCCCCGCCTCGGCATCGCACGTGTCGTGGGGGTGGAGACGCGGGGAGGGGGAGCGGAGAGCGGGGAGGGGGGGGGCGGGGTGCGGAGCGCGGAGCGCACGTCAGACCGCCGCGTCGGCGGGATGATCTCGGGGGTGCTGATGATGCACTGCCGATAATGGACTGCTGTAAACTGGCACCACTTTCTCCTCTTTATCACTTCATTTTCAGTGCCAAGGGCTTACCCTGCCGTCCCGCTTCCGCAACTGGCCACTGGCTACATCTCACTCTTCCCCTTCCCCTGTGTGTTGCAGAGCCGAAGAAGGACAAGGGCGAGCCTTCCAATGGATCCTGCGGCGACGCGTCCGCCGCCGGCCTCGGGGACGGTGCGCCCTCGTCAGCGGCGGGCTCCGGCCCCGGTCCCGGGCAGGGGAAGCCGGAGCGGCCGTCCTCGCTGGGCACGGGGCTGCCCGGCATGACGGGCCCCGGCCCCGTCCCCGGCCCCGGCAGGCTGACTCGGCGGCTGCTGTGCTACCACAGTGAGCATCCCCAGACACCCTCCCCCACAGGCCCCGCCAGCCCCGCCTGCCCCGCCCCGGGCCCCCCGGGCACACCCCCGACACGCCCCCACAGCATGCACGCTAGCAGCGCGGGTAAGCGACCCCTGGCAGCGCAACGCAGCGCAGCGCAGCGCCTGGCAAAGGAAAGGGAAGGGAAAAGTGAAAAGTCGTGCCATGGTGTGTCACTGTATAATGGCTTTTTCATGACATCGTCGTATTTGCGTTTTCCGTTCCTTTTCCTTGCAAGTTGTCTGCTTTGAGTTCATTTCAAAAGTGTATTTTGATTCTAGTTGCATGGTACTTTTATTTAACGATGAGTCACACATATCGTCTAGATCTGCTGCCAAAAACTTGACTCGGCTCAGGGTTTCTGCTTTTGCTATCTCTCCTCACCTTATCTATCACTAACCAGTAAATTAAGTTTGTAGGCTAGTAAATTTGGACATTTAATTCATTCACCAAACTCTGTGTAACACTGAACATTTCATTGTCTTGTTTCAGTGCCTGACAATTGTGAACCTCAGTCAGCCATGCAGTCCCAAGGGCCTCCAGGAGGGGATGGAACTCCACCATCCAACGAACGGCTGTTCCAACAGCAACTGCAGCAACAGTTGCAGCAACAGCTGCAGCAGCAGTTCCAACACCTCCATCAACAGCAACAACAGCAGCAGCAACAACAGCAGCAGCTACAACAGCAGCAGCAACTTCAACAAATTCAACAGCAGCAACAGCAGCAGCATCACCACCACCAGTCACAGCAACAGATGCAGGGACCATCCCAAGGAAGCAATAGCGGTGGAGTTCTGACACTGTCGGATTTGCCTGAACCACCAATCCCTGTGTCTGAAATTGGTCCTATTCCTCCACCACCCATGTTTAGTTCCCCAAGTCCAACATTAGTAAGATTGCATGGTGGACCTGCAAGAATGGATAGTGGCCACAGCAGCAATAGTGGCAGCAGCAGCAATGGCACCAGTGGCACCAGTGTCCATAATGCTGTCCCACTTGACCTGTCAAATTTTGGCTACCAAGGTAATTTACCCTTTTTTGTGGTTCTTTCTTCAGTTCACCCCTTGGAAAAATAGTACTTTGCCTAGCTACCTGTCATTAGGTTCTTTTAATTTTGAGCCTGATCTTTACTGAATTATGAGTTTGTAAATTAGAAGCACAGTAAAAGTTCTCCCTTGTAATCCTTGTCACTACAAAAAAAAAATTGGATGCACTTTTCAAACTATCCATCCATCACCCATCATGCTATAAATCAATCAGGCTGTACTGTAGAGCATTGGCTGTTTGCCCACCCCCTGTTTATATCACGACTTCACTTGGCCAAACAACTCAGTGACTTGGAGGACAGTGAAGCTGGTCAGTCTACTTTTCAATGTCCCTCACCACTACCTTAACCATTAAAAAATGTGGGAATTATTTGTACTTTAGTTCTTGTGAGTGGGTCTCTCTGTGAAGCTGGAAAACAGTTTGGTGCACTAGCAGTCATTGGCTCTGAGGTAATCGAGTACTGAAAGATATTTGTTTTGTTTATCAGATCAAGAGGAGGATGACACGTATGAGGATTATGATGAAGAGGATGACCAGTTCCATGGTTTTCGTGTGTCACAACCTGATCCCAGTATAGATACGTCACGTGTAGAAGAGATTCCTGCCAAAGAACCTAAATTCCATGCAGTTCCTCTCAAGTCAGCTCTAAAAAAGAAAGGAAATGGTGCAGGGGGTAGTAGTGGACCGGGAACACCAACCCAAGAATCAAGACCCCTTGGTGTTCGTCAAGAACAACATAATTCATCTTTCAAGTAAGTATAAAGGGTGTTGTGGTGGATAAAATAAAAGAGTCTTTTTTAAAAGTTCATATTGCCATTACTCATCATTACTCTCTAGCATGATTCCTCTACCAAGCACTAACCCATACTTTTGTCACCTTTCTTTGCTTAACTAACCAGACGAGCTCCTTTGAGGTCTCGTGTGAGGATTTGGTAATTATCACTATGAAATTATATGGTTTTGTCTTATTTACCATTATTTCACATAATTTGTTGTGGTTGACCCTGCACCATGAGGAAATTTAAGTGAAACTTCAATTTTACTAGAAGTATCAATTTGGGGGAAGCTGCTGATACAGCTGTGTTAAATCAAACCTGTAATACTGTTAGACCAATATCTATTTTGACCTTCTTGTTTGCTTTATGGTGGATTTTGATTCTGACATTATAAAACATATGACCCCTTATGATTTTGTAGAAGTATATTTAGCATTATTTAGTATATGTAATGTTTAAATTTACTTTTTTAATTTCAGTACACGCCCAGTCAGATTTGGTATTTCTTTACCCTGCACTATGGAGAACAAGGAAAACGCCCATCCCTACAACTCATCAAGAGATGATGACAGTGATTCTGGTGATGGTCCCATTCTATACAGAGATGATGATGAGGATGAGGAAAGTGAGTATATGGTCACTTAATTTGTCTTACAAATCATGCTATTGCTAGCTGTGTCTGCAGTAAGTAAACTTTTGATCTTTGTCGTTTAGGCCGCCTTGCTGCCAAAATTGCTCGCAAGGACAGCTTAGCTGTAAAGCTGGCCCTTCGTCCGAACCGCCAGGAACTAATAGATAGAAACATATTACAAGTTCAGAGTGACAAGGAAAGACAAGAAAGTAAAGAAGCTGTGGGAGCTCGACTAATAAGGTAAAGTTAACTTCTTTTTTAAAAGCTTTTTATTCTGGGTACATTAAAAATCACTGTTAAACCTGTTTCCTTTACTTCATTTTAATATAGGCGATTAAGTATGAGACCTACCCAAGAAGAACTTGAGGAAAGAAATATCCTAAAGAGTGAGTATCTTTTTGACTTGGAAGAGTAATAAGTTTCTGATCAAAAGGATTTTGTCACCTTACATGGTTATTGTAGATGCAACTGACTTGGACACTTATTCATCTTTTCAGAGAACACAACAGCTGAAGAAAGGAAAATTAAAGAAGAGAAGAAGAGAATGCTGCTGAGAAAACTAAGCTTCCGTCCAACTGTAGAAGAACTAAAAGAGAAAAAGGTATTCAACTACACAGAACCTCCCAGAAATAAATAGAAGAAAAGAACAAAACAATATACTTTCTGAATTGAAGACAACATTGTGTCCAATAAAACCAAAATTATTTTTGCTTTCAGATCATACGCTTCAATGATTACATTGAAGTTACACAAGCCCATGATTATGATCGTAGGGCTGACAAACCCTGGACAAGACTTACCCCTAAAGACAAGGCAGCAATTAGGAAAGAACTTAATGAATTCAAGAGCTCAGAAATGGATGTTCATGATGACAGCCGTCATCTCACTAGGTACTGTTCAGTAATTGTTTGTATAAAGTACTTTAAGACATCCTCTACAATTGCCTTTTTTTGATGTGCTTTAAAACCTTTTCTATCTTTCCCAGGTTCCACAGGCCTTGACCACTTCAATATATACAGATTTGTGGTTAGATTCATTTGTTGGTATTCTTTGTGCCAACTAATAGTTGACCAATAGGCCCCCGACTGACCAATGAGTTAAAAGTTAATTTTGGAACAAGATGAGCTTCTATGACTTAACTGAAAAGTGTGATTTTGTGATAGCATGCACGTGAGTTTGTTGGACTCAATGAGCGCAAGCAACGTGTATGTGCCTGATAGTGGGTAGTGATACAGCCAAAAGTGCAAAAGAGATCAAGATTAAGATTTTTATTTCTTAAAATGTACAGATGTCTTTGAACCAATACGCTCATAATTAATGTGACATTCTGCTACGCATCTAATGAAATGTGTCTAGAAACCTTTTAATTGTGGTTTCCATCGTCACTTTACATTTGTAGCTATACAAACAGTATTGTCGTTTTTCACTAGGGTGAGAAGTGTTTCACAAAGTTAGTAGTGCATTCTGGGCACACTCATCCCATTATGTGATTTTTTTTAAAGCAAAAAGAGTATGAAATTATTTATTTACCTGATACGGTAAATTTGTAAATATGTGGCTCATGTGCGTAAAAGCTGGGGTGGCTGCGATTACCAAGTGTCAAATGTGGCTATTTCTCAGTATGCTCTGCTTCTGGCAAACAGATCCTGTCTGAAAGTGTCATTAAAAGACATTATTTTGTATAGATGACAATCATACAGTTTGTGCATGGCTACCTCTGGACAACGAATACAATTGTGCACAGTCATGTAATGTGCAACAACCTGTAAACAATAGATTTTAATGTGCCAATCCAGGATTTGCATCAGCTAGAACTCAGTTTGGTTTGAAAGTGTGTGTGATAATAATGAGCACAGTTTGAATTTGACTCAAAATTACCTCATTTGAGTAACCCTCTTTTGACACTTCCAGCTTCAGGATCTCATTGTTCAGATGCTGATTTTTAGGTGCAATGAATATTTGCTTTGGCTGTGTTCCAAACCTATTTTTTATTTGTGTTACCAAGTAGGAATATGTTTTGATACATCGTAGTCTCCAAATTCTCTAAATAATTCAAACACACTCACTAACTCAGCCCAGTGGGCTCAATTTTATTTGTTTGTCTCAGACTTTAAGGTATACATTTCTGTATGCAGCACAAAAATTTCTTTTGTTGTATAAAAACCAGTTCTGTGCCATATTGCCCATAATGTCTCCTTTGTTTTTATAGTGATTGAGTAAATACCTACTGTATATTTTTGAAGTAATTATTTTGTTTTTATACAGTTGAAGTTGTTTAACAAAACGGCTCCGCCCCCCCCCCCCCCCCCCCAATCAATTCATAAGTAAGTCCATATTTTTTCAATGAAATTGAAAGCTCTTAGGATATCTGAATTTAAGATTATTGTTGCACCTGTTCGTACAGATGCCATTCTTACTCAAGGCCATTGGACAGCAACACCTAGCAGTTTTGTCTGTGTTAAGATATTCTTACAGATAAATTTTCTTGGTTTCAAAGAATTGTTTACCTTGCCACTCAGACAGTGCCAAGCATGCGTTACAATATAAAGTTTCATGGTATACAGATCAATTTGAAGGATCTGTTTGTTTTCGTTTTAATTCAAAAAAGTTGTTATACAAAAACATTTTTTCTTGCAATCTCTTCATCTCGAGAGATTTAAAAAATCTGCCACTGTCTGGATTTTAATTTTTCTGAGAGGTACTATTTTGCTTGAAGGCTTAAATGACAGTTGTCAGGGAAAACGATGTTGCCATGTATGGTTCTGCCTTGGTTTATTTTTGTTGTTGTTAATGTTTTACAATTTTACACAGAAATTTGCTGAGCTCATCATATCAGTAAGTTTTGTACCTTATGTACAGGATCTTCCTTCCAGGAATTGTATGTATTCTGAGGAGGAAGTTAGCAGTGAAATCTAGTATTATCAAAGTAATAGTGGATTATTGCAGTCTCCTGTGAGGTTTCACAGCTTAATGTGTCTGCAGCACTTGATTCTGAGACTGCAATTTTCTAACAGACTGCTCAGAGCACATGCTTTTAGTCATGAAAGTGCCTATGCAAATAATTCTACATTTAAGTAAGCATGTACAATTCAAATCGTAGGAAATTTTTAACTTTATTTTTAATTTGTTTGTTGAACATATTCTTACCTCATGCCAGAAACAAATGTTATTTTAGTAAGGAATTCAATTTTATAGCAAGTTACCAGTCAATCAGTGCAGATTATGTAATAACTTCTGTAAGGAATTTCTCCTTAAAATTGTTCTGGTTATTCATAACCAACCAGCTGTTCTGTGGTGTACGTTGTTATTAGCTATTTGCAGTGCCGTTCGCAATTAAAAATTGACCAGAAGTTTGGAATTTTAACTATGTAATCATGTGAATAGGATGTAATTATGAGTGTTTCAGGATTCTCAACATGGAATTCTAAAGTGCTTTGTAAAGGAAGAGTTTGTCTGCACTTAACAATTGGAAAATTTCTATGTATTATCTGTATATTTGCAACTTGCATAATTTAAAATACATTTTTACTTGTTTTAATGTTAAGATCAAAATGTCTTCCAAATAGAGACATTGGAGATATTCACTCAGACATTTCTTTACCTTTTATCATGGCCATCCCTCACAACCAACTGTGCTCAATGGGATTTCATCTGAACTACACTTGAAAGTGACGGGGAACCCAATGTCATTGGATTTACATTGTTAGTGAATGAGATAAATTTGTAAATGAGAATGATTTAGATTCCATTATCATGAAGTAATTCAAATTTATTTCTGCTGCCAATAAAGCAGTCACAGATGTTCGAAAGATATATTTATGGCAACCAGTAACACGTATTTAAAAAAAAAACACTTCCCTTCACATCTCTAAGAAAGACCCCATCACAAGACAAATTCTACTTAAGAATCATACAGTTGATGACACTGCCACGAGCAAATCGAATGACACAAGAATGTTACATTTCCAGTACTGGTAGAGCATATCTCTAGAAAATAAAGTTACAAAAGGTGTATTTTAACACATCATTCAAACTATCAAAAAGAAATACACTTCGCCCTCTTCACATTTTCTTCTCATTATTTGCTTCATCTGAGTGGTTTAAACTTCATGACAAACTGCAACAGAGGAAATGTAAGCATCAACATGCCGCTAAAACCATAAATTGATACTACGACATGTGTTTAAGATTTAGAGAGAGAAAAAAAAAGGAGGAAAGGGAAGGCATTCTAGAGCTGAAACGCTCAATGACATAACTGACCTTTCAATGAGAGAAGCTCTCATTTCATTGGTGATCGCAGCAGGAGTGGCATCATTCAACTTAAATACACTTTCCACAACTGAAATTTCTGTTGAAGTTGTGGTGAGACCACAGAAGGCACTCCAGTCATTAACTACCATCCCTCCACCAATGACTTCTGATCCTCTGTTAATTGTTCCTGCCTAAAAACCCCGGAGCAGAAAGGAATGTTTATCAACCAATATGTTTTGCATGCACAAATGCATAAAGATGTGGCACAATAACTCACCACTAAAGGAACTTGTAAGAGTGACGACAACTCATCTTGATCTTGAATAGAAGTTCGAGGATGAACCAGTCCTCCTCTATTTGAAAGAGCACAATAAGAACCAACTAATACATTTGACGCTACTGTTTGCCGAAAGACTTCCACTTGAAGGACATCTGACAAAATTTCTTCTGTTTCCTAAAATGGTAGTAAGCTCTGTAATTTATCTTTCCCAACAAATAATGACAGAGAAACTGAGATAAAATTTACCTTATCCAGATCTGGGTGTACTAGCGCAACATAGTCATTGCAGACAATCACATTGCCCAGAGCTGACAATCTTTCTTCCACTCTCTGAACCTTCACACTGTCTGGGAGAGAGTTTCGTAAATGTTGGAGTTCTTCATCTGTGGTTGTGTTTGGGACCAGGACGCCATTTTTGTTAGCTGCATAACAAGGGAAAAAGGAATTTGAACAAATGAAGCCTTTGAAATTAAGGATGAAATGGGATGAATCCTCACCAACACACATACGGCCAATGATACGACAGCCAGCTACGGATGTGTGAACAACTGGGATCGTATCTGCCAATTCAGCTTCAAACACACTAACAGAAAAAACGAGAAAAACATTAACATTAAATGAATATCAGAGCAATGGAAGAGGCATAGTGCAGATCCTCCACAAATTTCAAGAAAATTCCACAGCTTATTTTCTCATTTTTCTTTTTTTTCAAAGAAACACAAGGTGCTCGTGTTGAACGAAAAACAATAACTATTGGACCAAATTTCACAAGCACACCTGATCTTCAGGCCAGAAACATGAAATCCCACTAAGCAGTACAATGCCAGAATGTTGCACAACATTAGAGACACAGTTTAGTCCCGGTTCAAAGTTTGTCAGAGGCTGCCCGGCAAAATTACCTGTAGAAGTTCTCTGATCCACCGATAGCGACCAAAGCAAATGCATTTGTTAGCTTTGCAAACACTCCAATTTCATTATTGTTTTCGAACTCCACACGTACTGCCATCTTAGAGCCGACACTTAGGTTATGCTCTGCGTCTGAATCCACTGTAAGAAATGACAGCCAATGTAAAACCTCCTGTTCGTGAAACATAGAAACGAATAGTCAGGGTTGTTTCTGTCTACCAGTATTGAAAGAAGAGTAAGGCAATTCAAGGAAAATAGGAGACCAAATACAACTCACATGTACACAACACTCAGAAGGCTGCGTGCGATGCGTGTTTCACGCGTTTCGTTTCACGTGGGGACGGGGACGCGATCTTCCCCCTGATCTGATCTTCCTGACGCCTGTGGTATGGCGGATTTAGCATTCGGATCACACTTCTCCCGAAGTGAGGCCTGTGCGAGGCTACATTTGGTGTCATCGCGCGCGCTCGCGACTCACGACGAACCTGTTCAAGCTTGCGACAACCTGTTCAGATTTGCGTTGTCGGTGTCGGTTCAGAAATGAATAGCTTGAAGAGAGCCAGAATGTCCCAAGATAAATGGGAAATTAATCAGGTATACTCCTTTGACTTTGGATGTTTGCATGGTGATAGTTAATTTCTATTTTTCTTTACCATCCAAATTTTATTCCCTCTTTTTTATTGCTTCAGACGAATAGTGCAGGTTCTTTGGATAAATCTGGATTTCTGCCAGAAGATGATGACGAGGAAGAAGATATAGAAATCAAGATAGTGGAGGATATACCACCATTTTTACAAGGACATGGCCGAATGTTACGTGATTTATCTCCTGTGAGAATTTTCAAGAACCCAGATGGCACAGGTAATCTCCACATCTGTGTTGACATTGTGATTTTTAAAAGTTGGGTGCTGTTAATTAATTAGAAGGTTCAGAAAATTCACTATCTTGACCCGGGCCAGTAGAAGTGGGCCCGGATCTTGGCGAGGGTCTTGTTGGCGCTCAGGGCACCCACCGCCGTCGCCTAAACAACCGGATTCTGCGCGACGACTCGGCTTGACTCGCTCCCTGGGTACTTCCCTGTCGACTCTCTGAATACACGCCTTGATTCTCCCCCATTCGCCCCTTCGGTAGCTCTCACTCTCACGCACCACTCACGGTTACAGATTCCGATAGATTGGGCACTGGATATGGACGGTAACGTTTAATAATGCGAATATTACTTCATATTAGTTTATTTCTCTATATGTAGAAGTGTACAAACAATTATACATGATTTTATTAACTGCTAATTACACATTCACAATAACTTTTTTTACAATTTGGTTTTTGACTATATCAAGCACTTTTGTAAGTTTGCTGCTTGTATTTTCTGTAGTTTATTCACTTTTTTCGGTGAAATTTTACACAGTTCTTATGATAGAGGAGGCAAGAACTTCACTTCCTGGCACATTGCACGTATTTTATATGGGGCAATTGCAAAGCTCTGTAAATCAGCTGAAATATTTGAAGTCCTTGGTGTCTACTAAATTTAGAAAGGACATGAGAATGTAAGGAAAAACGATATTACAAATGATAATACAGTTTTTATATTTTCCAGATACCACTGAACACCATTGCACCTGCTTTGTTTTTTATTATGTGGTGGAAAAGAACAAACGGGTGTAATTCTAATTTTTGGTCACATTACTCTAAGTTCGTGTACACTGCATTCTTGGCCAAACTTAGTCAAACTGAAAGAAAAAGCTACAAATGGTTTCACGTATACAAATCTTGTTTTACTGGCAGTTTTACTTGCTTCTCGAATAATATTGGAACAACGGTACATGAATACATTGCAGGCACATTCAACCACTATCCATGTTCAACCAGAAACTTAAAACCAGAACCCTTCAGGAGTTTATGTGGATGTTATTAGCCAAGAGCCACTTTTGGCAAGGCAAATGCGAAACAAAGCCTTTATTTTAGAATTGATTGGTTCTGAACAATAGACTGAGTGCAAGTACGAGCTGCATATATCTACAAAATCACTTGCTTCACATATAAAATTAGGACAGTGTATGGAACAATGAGCTTCTATATCAAAATATAGATGCCTTTATGAAAGAGAAATATATAAAACAGCAAGAAGCAATTTTTTGTGAACAACTGAAGGTGACCCATTGTAAATTGTATATTTAATGCAACGCGAATGATTTACAGACATTTTATAAAATACATTTGTTTACTGGCAAATTTACTAAATAATTTGATAGTAAAAGGTAATGACTTTATAAAATGTATGGGTTCCACCCATTTTCAAACAGTGCTCTCTTCTGTCTTTTGATTTATTCCTGTTACGAAAAAATGATGAGAGAAATAAATAAAATTGGACCTCGTAGGACTAGCAACATTATCAGAAATGGACCGCAAAGCACATACTTATTTATGTACAAGCGCGAGACCATAGTGACAACAATAACAACAAGGACAATATGAATAAACTATCCAATAACATAGGGCCAGTCAGAAGTGTGATGGCGCCCGCTCGTTCTCTATACACATTTACACCTATCTTAAGATTTCATTCATTCCTTCAATTCTCATTCATTCCAAACAGGTCAGTCGTAAACTTACCGCCGCGAGCATTACAACTCAAGTAACTAACTAAAAGAGTACAGCAATAGTTTTGCTGCACTCCTCATAATACATACAATTCTAGGAAAGCTAGCGGAACTATTCAACAATAGATAGGCATGTACAAATAGAAAAGAGGTAGTTGAGATTTCCCTCAATCAGCATGTGATTGACTCAAGGAAACCTTAACCTGACGGAACAGAAATTCCACATCACTCGTATCCAATAAAATTCTAGTCAACCTACACTACATACAAGATGAATACAGCACACTGAACGTAAATTCCATATCCCCCCCAAAAAAATTGTGGTAACTTTCAACATAAATAAATAAATCATTTCAAGTCGGATACTATCTCTTTGCAGACAGTGAGAGGATGGAGAAAAATACAACAAAAACTGAAGATTTTAAATACTCTACTGCTACTGAGGTCATATACTCCTCAAAGGATGCTCATGTGGAGTTGGCAATAGCCATCCTCAGATACAAGTAGCTAATAAAAGACAGGGAAAACCAGTCTTTTATGCAACTCAAACATTATTATTCTCAAGATACAATGTATAAATAACTTAGTAATGTATCATAATTGAAAATATTGTTTACGTATCAGTTATACAGGCACTTTTGAACAATTATGTTTATTGTTAAGAATGGTTAGCTCAAGAGGACTGTAATCTATTTGAGAGCTCTTAGCTATTTTCAATTTAGGAATCACGGCTTTGAAGTTGTTGAATTATCACATATCTGAAGACAGAAGCTGATGAGCAAACCATACTTAGCATCAATACTATCAGGGATCGGAAGCAAAGAGAGGATGGCATACGATTCACACACATGTCTATGATGTGAATGGTATCCGACCGAGAATAAGACAACAGCACATTGTGTCTCGTGGTGGCTCATCAACATTTCTATATTACTCTGACAGTCTCTCACACCATACCATTGTCTTCTATTTTTGTCTTCTATGGTACACTATATACAAAAATAAAATTCATATCGCATTAATGATGTGCAATACAGCACACCAGTTTCTTTACAATGGCTCTTGCTTGATACAGTGCACTGCTTAGCTTAGTCTTGAACTGGTAATTTATTTTGCAAATTCTTTACTGAAAGATCAACCACCTATTTGTGTCTTTTTCCCTAAATCAAATACCCAGCACAAATCACAAAATCTTTCCACAACTAGGGGAACTCGGACCTGAAGAAAATAAATATCACTACAAAGTCACATTTACTAATTTTTCCACAGTGTAGTGGAGTCCTTGTTTTTACAGTGTATACATAAGGTTTGCACCGCCGCCGCTCACACGTTGACTAATGAGGGTGACCACGGCAGGACGGTAGGGGGGGGGGGGGGGGAGCCTTGGTGTAGCAGTGGCAGGTAGCAGTAGTAAGTTGGAAGCACCAAGGCATGGTCACAGCACAGGGCGTTGGGAAGGGGAGGGGGAGGGGACCTATCACAGAGCCGTCGTGCCGCCGAACTCGGGTCCGGAGTTGGCCGGGTTCGAGCCGAGCACATGTGGGGCAGCCGCAGGCCGCAGCCGGGCTAGGGCCAGCACATTCATCTGACGACTGAACATGCCGAGCCCCAGGACAGTAGCAGCAGCGCCAGCGCGCCCAGGACGTGGGGCCTCGACGGCGCCGGGGCCGCGCCGCCGCTGTTGAGCCGCGACTGCTCCTGGGCGCCGATGGCGTTGAGGCTGTTGCCCATATCGTCGTCGGCCATGACGGCGTTGACGCTCTCGTCGTCCAGGATGGTCTCGTTGGCGTCCTCGTCGCCGCCGGGCTTCTTCTTGCGGTGCGGCCGCCGCCGGTGGCACGAGGCCTCCGGCCGCCACGAGCGCGTGATGTTGGGGTAGGTCGCCTCGGTGTCCTCGGTGCCCTGCGCAACAGACAGATCCAGTCAAAAATGGGAATGAGAAGAAGAAAATATTTTCCAGAACGCCCCCCCCCCCCCCCCCCCCCACAGAACACAGCTTTAACCATTTTGCCACGCGCTGTAATGTTGGCACCAGTTGCCCCGCACGTGTCGCGCACACATCAGACACGCATCACACACGCTTCGGCACCACGTGTGCGCCCAACGCCGGTAAGGAAAAGTGCTCGAACCCACGACAGTCCGCCGCCACGGGCAGGCTGGTGCAGCACAGTACTAGTACGAGGACTCGGGGCCAGGCGGTGCCAAGCGACCCTCAGCGTGGCCGCCAGGCCGCACGAGCACGCAGACAGGTGGAAAATTAGAAAAAGGGGAGGGGGATTAACACGTGTAATGAGATGCAGTGGGCCTATGCTAGGTGCTAGCCTGCGCGCGTGCACCAGCCGCCGCCGCCGCAGCCGCAGCCGCCCGGCAGGGTAGGGTAGGCCACACGGCGACACGGCTGCGTGGCGGGCGTGCCTACCCGGCACCTCGCAGGCGCTCGCGGGCGCTTGGCTCTGCTCGTCAGCTGCTTGCATGGCACTACTTACGGGCAGCAACACCGGCTTCTTTGCCCAGCACAGCGGCTTGAAGGAGCCCTTGCGGGTGGCCTCCTGGAACGAGCCGAAGTGCTTCTCCCAGTCATAAGTGGTGAGCCGCTTCTCTAGCGTCATGTCGCTCAGCTCCTCTGGCAACTTGATCTTCACCGGCGACGAGTTCCTGGAAATCAACCACAAATACATTTAGATTTCTTTTTAAGTTGAACACACAGTGGAAAGGAAAACCAAATCGACGACTGTTTCCAATCGTTCTTTTCGGAAAGGAAGAAGAGGCAGTGAGTGCATGGTGAAACGGCCGCCCGTGCCCTTCATTCAGGAAAGCAATGAGCCATGACCGACCCTCACCCCCCACTCCTCCCCTACTTCAAGCCCCATGAAGCCCGCCGCAAAATGTCACTTTCTAATCAGAGTGTGTGTGTGTGTGTGTGTGGGGGGGGGGGGCTGTCCATCTTTTCTCTTTCTCTCTCTCCCCCTCCCTCTCCTGGAATTACTCCACAGCCCACCCTTCCATACCGCGTCAACCCCCTCACCCCTCCCTTCCACAGGCCACTGACATCAGGGCTGTTGGACCGGAGCGTTTGGCATTCGATGACGGCTAGTAGGGGGTGGACAGGTAGTGAGGGAGGGAGGGAGGGAGGGGTAGACTAGATGAGACGAACGGGAGCATCGAGTGACGAACAGCACACAGCTCGTGCGTGTTCTGTCCATTTCACGGGGTAAGCCTAAGTAAATATGACGTTGCTGTGAAGTAACGCGTGTCCAAACGTGTGTCCTTACTAGGATGAGACTTCTCCCGACTTTCCTTTTCCTTGGCGCCATAGACGCGCGCACCCATGTACTCGGCGGGGGGGGGGGGGGGGGGGGGGGGGCTCCGGGGGCGCACACCACACCACACCGCGGGGCAGCCCAACTTGTATTGGCTCGCGGACGTGGCCGGGGCTGGGGACGCGCGCTGCGGTGCGGACCACGGCGGCCAAGGTATCGGGCAGCGGGCCAATCTGTCGGTACTCAACGCCGGCCCAAGCCCCCGACCCTCCCCGGATACGCCTTTTCCTCGTCCTGGCCTCCATTTACGAAAGCAAGAAGTTGGATACAAGTTTAGAAAAGTATGTAAGGTGCTGAGCAGCGGGGAAGGGGGGGGGGTGCTCCTGGGGGTTGCCAGCAAGCCAACAGCAGCGCACGGGGCGTCCACAGATTACGTAGCGGGCCTCGAGGGGTGCAGGCGCAGGGCGGTCTTCGTGCCCCTCCCCTGAGAAGGGCCGCAAGTTTTCAAAACAAGCTCCTCTTCAAGTACCTTATCGCCCAGAATCGGGCGATAGTTCCGATTTTATAAATGTTTCTTTTTCTTTCATTTTCAGTGTCAGAAGCGTTGTTCGCCGGGTGGACCGTTGGGCCAGACCACCGATGCTTCCGCCGTCGGCTGCGGAAATCCGCAACCCACGGAGACGGGGGTGACGTTGGCGCAGCAAGCGCGAGTGCGTTTAATGCATGCACGCCTGAGCCGGTATGTAAGGACGGCCCGGCCGCAGTGCGGAGAGTGCGGAGAGGGAGGGGAGAGGAGGGAGAGGGAGAGGAGAGGAGGGAGAGGAGAGCCGCTCGTACAGTACGATTAGCGCGAGCGCACGCACTGCGCACGGTCCGGTGCGGCACCGGCCGGCCCCACTGGGCCCCACTGGGCCCCACTGGGCCCCACTGGGCCCCCACTGGGCCCCACTGGGCCCCACTGGGCCCCACTGGGCCCCACTAGGCCCCACTAGGCCACACCGTGCTTGTGCGCGCGCGGCATCCCGCCCAGCTCGTGTCAGAGAGTAGTTGTGGGGGAACACGGATGAGGGCGTGCAGGGGCGGTGCGGGGGGGGGGGGCGGGCGCCCTGCGCGGCCACTGACAGCGGGGCGGGACGGCAGCGGCAGTGCCTGCAGGTAAGTAGTTCCAAGTTGCCGAGGTGATGCGGCGGGACGGGACGGGACGCTGAGCTGAGCGCGGCTGCGACGGACAGCCCCCCCCCCCCCCCAACCCCCGCGCCCCGCACCCCTTCCCTTCCATAAGGCAGGGCAATAGAGGGCGCCAAACAAGCGCGGCGCGGCCAGAGAGTTCAGCCCGTGGATGCTGACGCCGCCACCGTCGAGTCAGTTACGGACGGTTACGGCAGACTGTCTAAGAGTACGCTGTGCCAGAGGAGAGCGCTGGCTTTGGGTGCCAGTTTGTCGCTGTCTGCGACGGAGAGGGCGAGTAGGGGGCTCTTTCTGCAGTCTTCCTGCAAATCCCAACTCATCCTCTCTGCGGGCGCAAGGAAACTATTTTCTTTTCTCTGAAGTGCGCGCAAGACCCAGACCGACGCGAAAACGCAATTGTACACCGGAAAGCGGAGGAGCTGTCCGTCTGTCCGTCTCTCGCTCCTATCTGACCCGAAAGGGAGAGAGGCCGTGAGAGAGATGGGACGGGGACGACGCGGGCGGGAAGCTCTCTAACGCTTTTGAGGAGAGCTCTCCCCCGCAAAGGATATGACCAGCCAGTGAACGGGGCGCAGGAGAGGGGGAAGAGGGGGTGGGAGCCCAAGTCACAACTCAGGGCAAACCGCAGGAAACAGACCTGGACCAAGATTCCGCCCGGCTCCGCTCCGCAACGTTACACCGCAAAGGCGAAAGGGGGGGAAAGGGGAGGGGGGGGGGTACGTCGTGGAAATGTTTGGCCAAGTCTGTTGCTGCGGTAAATATGGAAGTCGGCGGGAGTATGCGATAAACTAAGCTCGCTATGTGCCGCCGCCCCCCGGTCACCCCGGCCGCCCCCGGCCGCCCCCGGCCGCCCCCAGCCGCCCCCGGCCGCCCCGCACCCCGCCGTCGCACTGACCCCTCCGCGTCCGCAGCGGTCCCCAGCCTGCGCCGCACCGCCCTGTCAGTGGTCATGCACCCCCAGATTGGATCACGAAGAGCTCCGGCATGTCCGCACGGCCTGGCAGCCGCTGGCAGCCGCTGGCAGTGGCAGCCCACCGCAGAGCACGTTATATTGCCCCCATTTTACGTTGTGTGAGGTTTTCCAAAATTTCTAATTCAGTGACGCGATGACATCTAGTCATACCTGGCCTGGCACTGCAGAATCATTCACCACACGTCCAGGAATGTGGAATGCACTGTCAATATAATAATTAAATAATGCGAGCGTGCCTAGTCATAGCATGGTCGCTAAGAAGTGCTCTTGGCAACGGATGCTAACGCAGCGTTCAATGCGCTCCAAGGATTTCCAGTGTGCTTTGGGGGATCTGGCCACCCGAGACCCCCGAGGCCACCCCCGTCTACCTGTGAGCTCGTATCCACCAGTGCCGACGTCGGTCCGGGCACAAGTACAGTGGTGCGGCCACGCCCCCACCGGGCCCCGCGGTCCCAAGTCCGACAACTCTCACATTCCCACCAACAACTACTTGGGTCGCTCCCCAACCCCTAGCTCTATCTCGGTCCGCCCCACTGCCACCCTCCGCACTGGTCTTTTAAATACATCCACCTCCACCTCCCCCTTAGCTGTTAACGACGAAACCGGAAATTGGATCACAATCGAAATGTAGATATTGATGGGTCGTGGGGCTCGGCTCGGCTGACAGAGGCCAGCGCTGACCTGCTGGAGCTGAGCCCAGGGCCCCCGGTGAGGTGAGGCCCGGTGAGGCCAGCGGGCTAGAGCCAGTGTTAGTGCTAGGGCTTGGCTAGGGCGTTATCTAGCTCGGCGCACAGCAAAACCTTGGACAGACCGCTAATCCGCACGCCACTCTTGCAGCGGCTACACTGAACAGATGCTCAGTGGCGCCTTCGTATGTGTATGTATGTACACAGTAAAAAGCAACGAAAACTCAAATTATTTTACCGGTTAAATATTAAGAACTATGTTTCAGGGAGGCGGAGGACTCAGCAAGCGGACAGAAAGAAGAAAGAGGGGGATGGGGTAGGAGGGAGAGGGGAGCAAGGAGATGGGGAACGCAGAGCAGGGCCAGATGTGAGCCGGAACGACTCCCAAAGAGGAAATGAAACTTTTTGGGAGCAAACTTGGCGACTTTTTAAATTTGAGGCGCAGAGGCACATGCAGGTTTTGCAAAGAAACGGGAAGCGAAAAGCAATCCCCCTTGAGCACAGCAGCAGAGGGAGCAGGGGCAGCCAATCACAGCCGGCTGCAACCTGGCCAGCGAGCCCGCTCCACACTCCAACGCACGGCGCCAGCATAGGCAACCCGGGGCTGGTGAGACATCGGAGTCCGGCGGCTTGCCTACCCACAGTTCGTAAGGCGCTGGGTCATGCGAACAAACTTGCGTGCGAGCCGCATGTTCAGTCCGTCTGTCTGTCTCTCACCTTGTATTTTCCTCTCTCACTCGCACCCGCACACACACTCTTTCCCTCTCTTTCTCCCTCCCTCTTACTATCTATCCCTCTCTTTAGTGTTCGCCCAGTGTAGGAGCCGAGCCATGAAAAAACTTTGGGCTTCCTCACCGATTCTGAACTCGACTCTTGCCTTGTTCTCAGCCCGCCCAGCCCAGGGGGTATTTGGCCAGGCCAGGCCCTGTTCTATTGGGGCCGGGGCTGGCCGGGCCGCGCCAAACCTACTGATTGGCTGGTACGGCCGGGGTCGGATCGGCTGCTGCCGTGCGGCCGGGCAGACAGGCCACGGAGTTCCGAGTACAATCGGAAATAACTGCCACGGCACTGCTGGGCACTGCTGGGCACTGCCCCCGGGTCCCCCGGGCCGGGTGTATCGGCAGCGGGCAGCGCCAACAATCATGGCGGCTGGCGGCTGGAGGCTGGCGGCACCGGCAGGGCCGAAGAAAGCAAACTTGGCGAGGGCCGTGCGCGCGCGGGCTGGCCTCGCATGGCACTGCACCGCATCCACTGCGGCAGGCGGCCACGGCGGGCCACGGCGGGCCACGGGCGTCTTTGCTGACGGACCGCGTCTCATTCGAGGTTGCTGCCCCCTTTTCCGAGGCCATATAGGGGTAACAAAGCCTTGCACTTCCCGCCCCGCGCGCCCAGGAAGGGGGCAAAGGGATCAACGGGGAGCGGGTCTTGGGGCGGCCGGGGGCGAGGGATCCCGCACGACGGCCTAGAGGTACAATAGTATAGACTGTATAACGCGGACCGGATGGGTCGGACACGATAGAGGCGGAATCAATAACTCCCCCGCCTCCTTTGAGGAGCCGCCGCCCCACACACCGCCGCAGCGCCGCGCGACACGCTCAGCGAGAAAATGCGGACCTCCGAGGGGATGTTCACAAACTACGTCACACTTAGAGGGGTCTGGGGTCCGAGTGGAGTGTGACAGCCCCATATTAAATGCATGGGAAGGTTAGGTTAGACCCGTGGAAATAGGGGTGGCGGGTAAAGACCCGCCCCGTGTGGTGGCGGTGAGTACTCACGGCATGAGCTCCTGGATGCCCAGAGAGTGCAGCACGGTGGGCAGCGAGGGCAGCGAGTAGCACAGGGTGAGGTCGACGCGGGGGTAGTAGAGCGCGAACGCCAGGCACATCTCCTCGCGCGCCGTCAGCCCGCCCAGCGTGATGGTGGACCGCGCCTCCGAGTTGTACGTGCACTCCGCGATCAGGTGGTCGCCCTGCAAGCAGACAGACGATCGCGTCATGAGAACAGGACAGACTCACACGGACCACAGCGGGGGGTCCTGCCGCACATCCCACACTTCGCTGTCTGCGGTCTGCAAAAAAACAAGTATTCCAGTCAAAACGGTAAGAATCCCTGCGTGGTGACAGCAGAGGCAGCAGCAGCAGGGGTCAGGACAGGGCAGTGAGAACTCGCTGCTGCTGCCACTGCCACAAACGAGGAGCGAGGAACCCACCGCATCCCCGCGCCGTCCCAATGGAAATGGAAACGTCCAGGCAAGCATCCAACGGAAGACGCACCACTGCGTCACTACCCCCCCCCCCCCCTCCTTTCCAAAGACGCGACGCATACAAAAAAAAAGGGCAGGCAGCGACCGAAACGAAAATCCTTACAAACCGCCCAGATGCGCTTTGTGCCTTGAAGGGGGGAAAGGGAGAAAAAAATATATATAATAATAACAACGTCTCATACGTCTCGGCGTACAAAAGAAAGGAACTGCGGAGACGACTAGAAAAAGGCACGGCACTGTCGTCTCTCCATACACCACACCGCGAGGTGCCCGGCCCCTGCAGCCCTGCCCGGACAGCCGGCGGGTTGGCAGCGCTACGCAGGGAGAGACGCCTCTTTCTAATTGTCTCTTTTTTCCCCCCGCGTTCTTATTGTGCGGAGATTTCAAGCAGAAGCTGCAGCAGCAGCAAGCTGCTCCGCAGTTTTGGGGGAAAAAGAAGAAGCAGAGGGATGGTAGGAGGATGGGGGGGGGGGGGGGCGGTCAGGGGACAAACTTAGGGGCCGGTGGGGGCCGGCCGGGCATTCCCTGGCGTGCAAAGGCGCGGTGTGGGACCCGGGGACGGAAACCGGGTCCCACTTGTGCTGGGGAGGAAACCCGAGGTGCCGTGCGCCCTGCGGTCTGCCAGGCGAAAGGGAACACCTAGAAGACAGGCGGGTGAGGAGAGGAGAGGAGAGGAAGACTGCGGCCCCGTGCCCCGGGATCTTGTGGAAGCTTTTAATTTCAAACGGTTGCCAAGTGCCAAAAAAAAACCAACAAATAAATAAGAATGATTTTTTTAAAAGTGATCCGAACTAAATTTTTCAAAGTTCAGTTGATTTGAAAACCGATCAGGCACGGCTATTCCGGCAGTGTGAGACCTCGGACGGCATGCCGTCGGGATGCCAGAACAACGCGTACGGAGACCGATCGATGTAGGGCGGACGGCTCGGGCGGGGCGCGGGGCCGCGGGAAAAAAGAAAATGAGCCAACAATGCGATCGGGGAAGAGTAAAGAAAAAGGGAGGAAGGGATCGGGAACGGACGATGATGGTGAGGCAGCCGAGAAGTGCTGCCAGTTCCTGCAGAAGCGAATGATCCGTTCCGATTGATGAAATTATGCCCAAGGGAGCGGCAGCGGTCTAACGTAATTAGTCCTCCACTCGAAGAGGGCTGGGCTGGGCCGGGCCGGCACAGCCTGTCGAGGGGCTGGGCTGGCCTCCGTGCGGATTTTCTCCAGTTAACTGTATCTCCGAACGAGACAAGTTTCAATAGCATGAACACGACTCGCAAAGGGGATGCCCCCCGGATTACGAGTAGCCTGCGAAAGCCAGTAGAGAGGCCCTTTATTCTTGTTCGTCAAACTGGGAAGGAACGGATTCGGCGTTTTCTGCTGACAGAGAGAGGCTGAGGTCTGGTCTGGTCCATACAGCCCGACATGGCAATATTCCGACTTGATTGCCGATGCCCCCCGTTTCGCCAGTGTCAGTAAGACGGTTAATAGAATAATTCCCTTTCCCGGCGGAGCAGAAACTCTGCTGGGGTTTTGCTCTAGTGATGAGAAAGATCCGGACACCGGCCGGTCTGAAAGAAGGAAAAGGGATGAGTGGGAGATAAGGTTCTGATTGGAAACGGAGAGGGGGAGGAGAAAAAAAGAAGAAATGAGAAATGACAGAGAAGGGCGCACGTCAGCGAAAAGGGCATAAGGTAAGGTAACGAGGGTCAGGAGAGGCTTGCCTACGATTGGCTCGGCCCCGGCCGTGGCAGCTGGGCATTGGCGCGCACTTATGGGGACCCGGCCGGGCAGAGGCGTAATATCTCGGGCCGGGCCGGGCCGGGCTACCGCCTGCCACACATGCGGCAGCCCGGCAGTGCTATCGGATCCAATTTTCGCGCACATCTTTCATCGCGGCCAACGGCTGCCGCGTCTGCCGCGCCGCCACACTCACCGGGTACACCTTGACCGGCTTCTTGAGCCGCCGGTACTCCTGGTAGTTGAAGTCGTAGTTGTTGTCCGCCGTGATGGGCTGCAGCTCCTCGCCGCCCCGGATCTGGCGGAAGCGCACTTTCCGGCCTGAAACACAAACGCACGGGCACAGCGGTCAGCGGGTGGTGTGGTCGACTGTAAATGATGTTGAAATGGCGATAAAAATTGCTATGATCACTGCAGAAGTTTTGCAATAATCTACTGTTACTGAAGCGTCGTCGCAATTTGATTTTTTTGTTTTTTTTTTTTTGGCTGTTGCAATTTTTTGTAACACACAGTGTGGCCGGTTGTGATGTGGGTACTTGCCGATGAGGTGGGTGTGCAGCAGGGTGGCGAACACGTTCACACCGCCCTCGGGCAGCGCCTGGCGCGTGCAGTCCGCGATGCAGTGGCCCTCGCTCACCACCTCGGGCCGGCCGGGCGGGATGATGTGCCTCCAGTTGGGGTCCAGGCCCACGGAGATGACGCCCGCGTCGAACTGCCGCAGCGCGGCCGTGTAGTACACGCGCATGCCGGACGAGTCGATGATGCCCGGGTCGATGTTGGGGTTGTTGTAGTGCGTCTCCATCATGTAGTAGCGCGCCCCTGACGGCGAGCTCGGGTCCAGCGGGTAGCCGGCCTCCGCGGGGAAGTTGAAGCCCTGCAGGAAGAGGACGGGATAATGAATCAGAGCAGGCGAACCCAGCTCGCCAGCGTCGTCGCATCGAATCTCATCGCCGCTCGCACAAAGGCGGCCCACGTTTCTGGCGGTGTTGTCGTGAGGAAGAGGGGAGGAAGAAAGCGCTTCAGCGAGGAACAGTGCGGCCCCGGCCGGTGCGCTATGCGCTGGCCGGCGGACACCGGCGGACACCGGCCAGCCCGCGGCGGGAATATCTGTTTCGGTATAAATCAAACGCGACGACGAGTCACCTCGAATATCCGCGCGCGCTGTCGCGAAAGGGGAGATGAAAAAAAGAAAGAAGAAGAGAGAGAAACGGCGGAGGAGGGAACTCGTCGTATTCTTTTGTATTTGTTTCCCTCCCCGATCACAATGACCCTTTCTTTCGCCAGCTCGTCTGCCCAACCGACCCCGCCCAGCCCGCCGCCCCGGCCCCCGCACTGCCCCCTCCCCGCCCCCGCACTGCCCCCTCCCCGCCCGCCGCGCTCCAAGTAATTCAATTCCTCTGAATGCGTGACGCGCTTGTCCCCGGGCGTCGGAGGGCGTCGCATGGCGCCGAGTGGCAGTCAGTGATTCCACGTATATATTTTACAAAAGTTTTCGCCCGCCCGGCCCAAGTTAAGTAAACGGCGCTCCAGCTGATTGCCATCTCTGGCTGCGTCCGAGAGGAGCTCAGTCCACGCCGAGTGCGAAGGAGCACGCGAGGCGCGAGCACCGTCACACTGCATCCCCCCCACTTTCGTACTTCTTGCTCCGAATCCGACCTCTCTGTCTCTCGCTCGCTCTCGGACGCAGCCCGCCCAGATGAGGCGCCACGCCGCGCCAGTCCAGAAAAACAAAGACGGACAAATCTAACGAGACCAACTTCTTTGTCCCTCTTCGCTTGTCGAGAACCTTCCCCCTTTCCAGCTCATCGGTCGCGCGGCCTCACAAGGACGCCGAGGCGCCCGGGAGGTAGGCAGTCCCGCCCACCACAGCTGCCGGCGGGTTGCCTAGTTGCCTTCGAGCCGGAGCGAACAGTCTGGTCTACCACGGCCAACCGCCAGCCTCCTCGCCAAAAAGGGCAGCAGCTCCGGTATGACATGAAACTGATGGCTTTCTTGTTCCGGGAAAGTGGCTAGTGCAGTGCACCCGTTCTCCTTGCCAGCGGCGGCAGGGGGGGGGGGGGGGAGGAGGGGAGGGGGAAGGGGGGGAGGTGTACCCCCACAACACTCCACCGCGCCTTGGCAGGGGGAAAAGGTTATCGCTCACCTCTTCATGACGGAGACTCCCGGTTCATGGCGGCCCCACCCCCATACCCCACCCCATGGCGCCCCATGGCGCCCTGTGGTGTGTGGCCGTGTGGTGCCTGACAGCCATTCTTCTTCTGTCGGCCTGCGCGCCTGTCACTCACGGACGGGCCACGGGACGGCCTGGGTTCGCTGACCGCAATCACGATAGGCAATCTCCCCGTCGTTTGGGCGCCATCGCGCCATCTTTTTCACTCTCGTTATGCAAAATTAGCCTGCTGGCGTCGCCTTGAATGGTTTACGAGAGTTTGGAGTGATAGGGAGAGAGAGAGAGGCTCCTTCCTGGGGGATGTGGAGAACGAGCGGATACGGGTGCGGATGCTTGCCGATGTCGACACGTGCCGCGGGGGCGGGGCGGGGGCGGGGCGGGGGCGGTCACCATAGGCCCCTACCGCGGACGTGGGATATTTCGACATTACCCTGATGTCGGCGGCGGGCGGCCGCGCGCACGCGCCGTGACGGCATAGCGTCATGTCGCTTTCATTTTTTCCCGCCCAGCCCTTCCTTGCCTGGCGGCCTGGCGTGGCCGTGGCAGGGCAGACGACACTTCATGAGGATCTCTCCTAATGAGCACCGGCCCCCTCGGTATTACCGAGTCGTTAGCGCCCCCCCCCCCTGGCGCCTCCCCCCTTGCTCCCCCATGACGATCTCCCCGTGCCTCTGCAGCGCAGATTTTCTATTATCTTTTCTAATACATTTTACTTTTCTTTCTTTTTTTCCCGGGTGCAATCTGCCAGAGCCACTCTTTTTACCTCTTGCTAAGAGAGACGCATAAACGACGAAGGGAGTGGCGATTAAGCCGCAAAATCAAGGGGTTGCCGTCCCGCCTGGACCGGGGACAGAGTAAGAGTAATAGAGGGAGTAGTAATACACCAGCAATACGCCCTCGGCTACAAGCCCACACTACTTCCTCTTCCATTTTCACCTCCAAGAGAGGCTATAGCGCAGGGCGGTGCTGCCGCGTGTTCCGAAGTGATGATAGCCAATTACAAGGCGCGCGTGCACGCACACATGACGGGAGTTTCTTGTGGTGCCACAGCCTCTCTCCCTCTCTCTCTTTCTCTCTCTTTCTCTCTCTCTCTCTCTCTCTCTCTCTCTCTCTCTCTCTCTCTCTCTCTCTCTCTCTCTCTCTCTCTCTCTCTCTCTCTCTCTCTCTCCTTCCCACATTCGGACTCCGTTGCCCTGGATAGAGCGAGCTAGGCGAACGAGGCCAGAGGGGTTAGTGATTAAGGGGCAGGGGCTGCAGTGGAACAGTGGAGCGCGTCGCGAAGTGAGGACGAAGTGTGGTTCGGGCGTATGTGTCCTGCGCAAGATTGATTGTGGTGCGGAATACCGCTCGCACCTCTGAGCCCCCCCCCTCCCCCTCCACTCGGGGGCGGCTGCCTCTTGTGACGAGGGGTGGCAGGGCCAGTGTGCGCGCGTGTGTGTATGTGGGGGCTGATGGCGAAGGGCAGGAGGAGAGAGGCTGGCAGGGGCGTAAAGTGTGATGTGTGACGCCTATTATTAGGCGTCGACACCAAACTGCCTGGAGGAGGGACAGAGAAGGGTGCTATCGGGAGCCGCTGCGGAGCCTGCATATGTGCGAGAGGGACGGAACGATATGGGGCTGATGACAAGGTCGGAGCTGCTCTCAAGGCGGGGGGGGGGGGGGGGGCAGAGAATGGGGAAGTATTTGCGGGGGGGGGAGGACGCAGGGGGTACTGAGATTATCATAATGATGACTATAATGATAATGACATCATGTAATGGCAGCGAGGTGGGCCTAGAGAGCGGGGCCCACATCGCGATCATCGTGCGTTAGCAGCGAAACAAGGGGGGGGGGGGGGGGGGGGCACCCGGCCAACCCGATCGGCTCGGCAGCCTGTAAATTTGTGCGGCCGCCGCCATATATTTGTCCGTCCCTGTTAAGTATCGGGGCGCTGGCCGTCCGATAACACGACTTACCTCGGAGCCGACGGCCCAGGTGACGACCACGTTGTGGCAGCTGAGGAACTCGCTAGGCATGTGCGGCTGGTAGCAGGGCTCGCCGCGCGCCGCCGCGTGCTTCTCGAACAGCGCCGCGTCCCCGGAGCACTCGTACACCACCAAGTGATGCAGGTACGCACGGTTGCCCGCCTGGTGAATGGGCTCGTACTGCGACAAACAAACATGGAAAGTTCTTGCTCAGCTCACGACGCGCAAACAAGAGTAGAAATAATGAAGAATCCATTCCCTTGCGACTTCTGACGTCACCGTGAACGGGAAGAAGATGAATGGAATAACAATCTCTGGCTCAGCACTGCGCACGCGCGGGTGCCATTTGCCGCGGAACAAATCCGCTACACGCATGCGTAGCCCTTGTTATTTCATTCATTTTCTTGCGGTTTCCGGTGACTTCAGGAGTCAAAGGGGAATTGTCTTTTTAAAAAAGACAAAAACTAAAGACGGAAATTCGAAAAATCTTACTCTGATCATGTGGTGCTTTTTCCTGAGGTCCGGCAGCTTGAAGATCTTGCACCAGTACAGGGTGTCCTCCGTGTTGGGGAGTGGGACCTGCAACACAGTAAGTGAAGGGGCCCGCTTAGCAACAGAATCGAACCTCAGCATCACAACGGCCGCCCGGCGCCCGGTCTGGTCCGAGTCACGGCCGTGCACCTCCGCACTGCTGGCGTTCCTCCCGCAAATGCAGATGACTGGGGGCGGAAGAAACAGGGAAACAAAACGCGACCGGGATGGGCAGAGGGGAGGGCCGGCGATGGTGGCAGGAGCAGACCTCCACTTAACCAGGCAGGCAGGCAGGCCAGACGTGGCTCGTGGCTGGCGCGGCTCAGCGCTAGCGCCCGCCAACGACGAGATGCAGTCCCGCCAGGCAGGGCGGCCCGGCGGGCGGGTATACCTCGCAGGCGCTCTCCGAGGCACCGGTGGGAGCGGCATCCGCAGCGCGGCGCAGTAGCGGCTGGGGCCGGGGCGGAGGCCAGCCGGGAAGGGACCTTAGATAGATAGATAGATCCTTCATTGTATTACCAGCTAATTTTCACCGTAAGTAGACGCAACTTGTATCGTCGGGGTGCGTTTCGGTGAAAGGAGGGACGGGACAAGTGCGCGCACGGGAGCGATGGGCGGCCCACGGGGTGGCACGCCAGCGGGAGGCTGCGCCAGGCTGTGCCTTGTAAGTGACAACATGACAACGGCACTTCAGCGCCGGCACGATACACGCCGCTCGAACACGGACGTATCAGCGGCTACACACTCACGGAGAAAAAAGATCAGTTGATCCAACTCAAAACTCAGACAAGCAAGATTTTCAGCAGCCTGAACTAGAAGTTCCAGTTCAGCCAGCGAAGCGTTAGTTGGTTCAACTAACATTTCCTTGAGAGAACAAATATTGTAAGTTGCAGCTACTGATCAGGTTGGTTGTCTGAGATTTGAGTTGGATCAACTGATCTTTTTTCTCCGTGCTGGCCGTGCCCTAATTGACGTGTTCCTGATGAACCCAGCACGTGCCGCGCCGTTCTTTCTCGCAACACCAACTGGTTTTGGCAGCGGGCGGAGGGGTCCGGAAGGGCGAACCCACGACACGACCCAGTGACGCGACGCCAAGCGGGGACTAATCACGTCGGCTACAGCCAACTCGGTCCAGGAGAGTGCGACAGAGAGGGGGACAGGTGCAGCGCCGGTGTGGGCCCAGGAGGCCCAGCGAGTCCGCAGCGAGCACAACGGGCACAGGGTACCGGCCCCGCCCCCGCGCCGCCCCCGTGCCGCCCCCGTTCCGGGCCGTCTACCGCCCGCCACGACTTACACCGGCATCCGCCGACACTGCGGGCACTGCAGGGGGCGGCAGGGGAGGGAGGCGCGCCGTCTAGAAGTGGGGCCCGGGGCCCTCCGAAGTGCGCCCCGTCCAGACTAATGCTCGGAGGCCGGGGGCGGCCGGGGGCGGCCGGCAGCTGCTGGCCGGCCGGCGCAGCCATGACACCCGCGCGCAATGAAGGAGGAGGAGGAGCGAAACTACTAGAAGCCAATTTAATAAAGAAGGCGATCCGCTTGTGCGGCGCAGAGGGCGCGCGGCTGCAGCCGACATCTGGAAGTGCGAGAGAGAGAGAGAGAGAGAGAGAGAGAGAGAGAGAGAGAGAGAGAGAGAGAGAGAGAGAGAGAGAGAGAGAGAGAGAGAGAGAGAGAGATGTCATATGCTAACAGCCTATATGCGCCTGTTTTCCAGCGCGTAATTGCAGTGATCCGCAGGCTGTTATTGGATGCACACATTTCGCTGGGCTGCCGCCGCTGGCTGCCGACGCACAATTTTTCATAACGACCGCCGATGGCAGCGAGGACATGAGCGCCATCTGTGACACAGCAGCCACCGAGCGACGCCGCTGACAATTAGAATTGATCACGCTTTTCAAGTGGATCGGGGGAGGTCGGAAAATGACTGGATGGCAGCGAGTGCTTGCAGCGATGGTGTGCCGTGTGCCGGTGCCGTCAGGTGCGTCAGGCCGCCAGACCGCCAGGCCAGGGTTAAGCCGCGCGCCGCACGCAGGGGCACGCAGAAGGCGCCGATAAACCCCGCCGAAAGTGTGATAAGAAGAACGCCGCCCCGTGGCGCACGGCGCAGCAAGGCGGTGCGGCCAGGTAGGTCTCAAGGTGCGTGCCGTGGTCCTCCGGGCCGCATGGCCTCGTTAGCGCGGCGGCAGCACGGCGGCAGCACGGCGGCAGCACGGCGGCAGCACGGCGGCAGCACGGCGGCAGCACGGCGGCAGCACGGCGGCAGCACGGCAGCAGCACGGCGGCAGCACGGCGGCAGCGCGGCGGCAGCACGGCGGCAGCGCCCGGCCCTCCTATCCCTCATCCCCGTGTCCGCGGCACGGGCTCGCGTCCTTCTCTCCGCCCTCCATAGGCCCTCGTCGAGAAGAGGCCGGCCGCGGGGGGCAGTTCGGCCAGTTTTAGGAAGATTGGACTCGGTCCAAAGTTGGCCCTCCTGGCCCGGCCTTTCGATGGTCCGAGCTGCGGTTCAAGGCATCCGAGCCATGTGGCCGAAATGGGGTCCGTTGTAGGGGAGGGGGGGCACCGTGGGAGCTCGGCGTGGACGTAGAGGCAGGGGTCTCACCTAGAGATCACCTTGGGATTGTGGTCGGCCGCGGTCTTTGTTGGCACCACATACACCAAGACAAACGTGCCGGCGGAGTCGTCGCACAGGGTGGCGCTCTTCACGGCCACCAGCATCCCTAGGGTGACCAAAACTATTCGTTTTACTTTCCAGGCCGCGAGGTTCTCTCGCTTGCAGCCGACGCCTAGTGGGCGTGGCGTGGCATTGACGGGGTGGCCCCCGCGGCCCCTGCGCCCCCGCGGCCCCCGCTGCCCCCGCGGCTCCTGCGCCCCCGCGGCCCCCGGGCCGACACACAGCACAGTAACGCGCCAGTCAGAGCCCGTCTGGCAACAAAGACTGATTAAGCAGTTGGCATTCACGCGTCGTCGTGCGCCCTTTTGTTTTACGACAGACAAAGGGCCCTTTACGCTATCAGCGCCTTCACAAACTAACACACAAACAGGGCGCACCGCGCACGGCGGGGCCGAATGCGAACTCTCCCCACAGGTTGCCCCGATCCGCGGGTCCACAGCCACCAATCCAGGCTGCCCTTGGTCCCGCATCAAATTAGCGATATCCTCGCAGCTCTATTTTCCCGCACAGTTTTAAAACGCCTTTTGTTTTTTCCACCTACCAGCCGTTTGTAGAAACGTATAGAAGGGGCCAGCAGAGCCAAAGCTTGCGGAGCAGAGCACACCGGAGGAGGGGAGGCCTTTATGCGAGAGCTGGACGCGGGACGCAAAAGAGGATCAGGGAAAATGGCTTTGACGCGGCCGAGGTGCACCTGTCCTGGCCCGTGCCGTGCTGCCGGAGCTTGCCGGAGCTGGCACCGCACGCCTAGGGCACTCCTGCACGGGGACCCGCCCGCCGGCTCCCCACGTCAAAAGCCTAATTGTTTCGTCCCAGCAGCGATATGCGCACTTTCAGAGACTTGCGTATTTTGATTACGTACTATTTAAAACAATGATAATATGTACGAAAATTCTCCATATTTTCGTCATTATTTCTCAGAGTTCGTCAGTCTTATTCTACGAGCCAATGAGCTCGCTGGCCCCGCCGCCCCGCCGACGACAAACACCCAAACAGCATTATAATTCACAACGAGCAGGACGCTGCGTTAAGGGTCCTTTAGGTAATTAAGCGATCGTCCACGTGATTTACACCTGCCGAGCAGCAGCCCGGCCTGGTGGGTGCGTGTGTGTGCGTGTGTGCGTGTGCGTGTGCTGGGAGAGGGGAGGCGCCCACCGGGCCAGCGGCTGCATGGCGGGACTAGCAGACAGTTTCTGACCGCCTTTGGGCGCTGGGCTGTGGATCCCCTCCGTCAAGCACGGGCCACCGGCGCCTTTTGAAAGGAATAATGACTAAGCCTCCTGCCGACTGCGGCCGCTGGTGTGAATCCGCACATGGCCAGGCCGGGGGCCGGGGGCCGGGGGCCGGGGGCCGGGGGCCGGGGGCCGGGGGCCGGGGGCCGGGGGCCGGGGGCCGGGGGCTGTCCTCCCGGCCTACGTTCGCCGGCAGCGCTGCGGTCGGCTCTTCCACTCCGCAATGCATTGCGCACCGCAACAGAGTCGTTAGTAGGGGCATTCGTTATCTGGAATCTCCATCATAATGCGGCCATATGGCCGGGCCGGGCCGGGCCGGGCCGGGGCCTCATTGGGTGGAAAGGGATGCGGCACACACCACTGCGTGCACTACGTCATGTAAGTTGGCTGGGCTCGGGGGGCGCGGCGCAGAGCCGCCAGGGCCTACAGTCACCAGGCAGCCGCTGCCGCAGCGGCGCGATGAGGCTGTTTTGAAAACTTGGCGCTTCCATGACTTCTTCTGATGAAAAAAGAAAGAAAAAAACCTGTGGAGTAAATGAGATATCTGCGATGTAAGGCCATGTTTTCAAAACGCCTCGAAATTGGGCGATAATTTTGACGTTTCCATTCTGAGTGTCCCCGGCCTGGCATTTCCAGCAGGCGCCTCGCAGCTCCGCAGCTCCAACAGCGGACGATGACATTCGCGAGGAGGGACGCCCGGGTGACGTCGATGGCCCAACATGCAAATGCGCAGGATGCAAACGGAACGTCCTCATCAAGGGTGTGAGTGCGCCCCGTGGGGGCGAGTGGGCGGGGCTGACAGGCCACGGCCGACGGGGAGCTTATGGAGCGTTAGGGAGTGACGTGCGGAGAATCAGCGACGAAAAAAAAAACTAAACAGCGAAACCCTCGGTGCGGCGTGGACTCGAACCTGGGGCTGGTATCGGTCCGATCTCTTTTCCCACACGCGGGAGCTGCATGCATCGCGATGGTGATCCACCGAGACGCATCGCACCACCGCAGGCAGATCAGTCGGGGCGGGGGTAAGTAAGTAAGCAGTCATAAAAACTAAGCGGCTCCTGGAACTGCAGGGCCGGGGCACCACCGGGGCACCACCGGGGCCGGGGTCCCCGAGGCTGTGCTCCCGTGCCGCGCGGGAGGCGGGTCGGGGCCGCGCAGATACCCCGCGCGCTGCGGCCGCAGAGACCCCGTGTTAGCACTGGCCACTCACTGCACTCGGTCACCACGGCTGCCAGCCGCTGCCAGCGGCGCTATGTGATACATAAGTTGACAGCATTCCGATCGGAGGGGGGGGGGGGGGAATCACGACTGGACAGGGCGCTGGGCTGCGGTGGCGAGGCGAGATGTCACGGCTGATACATTTCCCAGGACGCGAAGCGAAGGGAAGCGTAGGCCAGCGCGCGCCAGCAGCGCCGTGCAGCAGAGCCGGGGTTCAAGTCCTCCTCGACAATTATTCCTCCACGTCAAAAAGCGGACGAATATGTTACGAGAGAAGTGAGAAGAGAGAGAGGGGAAAAACAGGAGAGGTGGGAAAAAAATAGGTGGTGAAAATTAGCACAAGCAAATCCACTCAAAGCCAAGCGGAGCGCTCACGCTGCGCTCCGCCCTGGCTTCACGTCGTCCTGGCCAGGGGGCGCCCGGGGGGCCGTCCCCTCTCGTCCCGTCCCGTCCGCATCTCGCCAAAATCTTGACAGTGATGGAATTCAAAACAGCAGAGCGCAGAGCCGAGCGATGCGAGGCGGAAATCAAACAGTGCGCCCCCTGCGCTCTGCCACTGGCTACCGCCCCGCCCCGCCCCGCCCCCCGAGGCCCTCCCCTCACACTCACGGCCATGACTTATTCATCTGCGTGAGGATTATAAAAATGTATGATGAGATTAGTCGGTCCTTGCGCTTACATAGTAGCACCTCTCGTCCGCGCTGCGCTGGCGTGGCAGTGGCCCGGCAGCGGCGCAGCACAACGGAGCGCAGCGGCATCTGCTCAGGGCGCTGGGCTGAGCAGCACCAGTCCACGTTCCGGACCGCGAGTTTATGGGACTCATGGTGAGTGCAGGTGAATAGAACACGCCGCGATAACAGTCATCGCTTGCAGGTACAAAAAAAAAATGAAGATAAAGATAAAGACCTTTGCCTTGACAATATGTGCGGCCTGCTTGTGGTGCTTGCCCGCGCTCCAGCAGCCGGCCAGGCTGTGTCCCCGCGGCGCTATGTGGCGGGCTGTGTCCCTCCCCCGTGCACCCTTTTCGCTTGAACCCCACCGTTCTACAGCCCCCCCCCCCCCCCCCCCCCCCGCGATGCATGCAAATGGCCGACATCTGCATCGCTTCGCCACTTAAACACGGCGCCCCCAAAATCGATTGGCAATATACACGTGCACAACCCTTGTCAACAAGCAATCGGAGCCTGTGAACGTCATCATGTCCCCCCCCCCCCTCCTCCCTCCCTCGACTCCCGGCCCGGTGGTCCCATGGGAACCAGAGACCTGCCAAGTCCCGACGCACCCCCAAAAAGAATAGCGGCAGCGGCCAAGAATATTTCGATGGGGAGGGGAAACTGTGATCGTGTCAGGTGTCAGTTACCCGTCAAATTAAACGTGACCGGGCGCGTGGAGTATGCAAATAGCATTGAAGGGACGACGGGGACGGTGGTGCTGCGGGGCTGCTGCAGGGAGGCCCCGGGCGGGGCGGGGCGGGGCCCGGAGGTGCGCCGGCAAGGCGCTTTACGCTTTACGGCTTGTTATTACGCATTTTCAAAACTATCATCTGAGGACGGCGTCTGCCTCCTCCGAGATGGATGTGGGCCAGCATTATTTAGCCGCTAGCTGGGAGGTCCGGGCTCTGATGGCGCCTGCTGGGTAGGCGACCACGACGTCTTCACGCACGCGTGTCGTGCGGGCTGGCCTACCCTGCGATTCGCAGGCGCTCGATCGCGGCTACTGCTTGTTTGGATGACGTGATCAGTGTGGGCTCCGGGCGTGGGAGCACAACGTTATGAGCACAGCAGCCTGGGCGGGACATCTGTCGAACGGATCTCGGTCCGTCAGCCGGAGTGAATAGAACACATGCGCTCATTTCCCGAAGCCTATTCAGGCTGACTGAAGGGGACTGACTCCGCCTGTGACGCGGAGGGCGGGCCGCGATACCATCGGGCGACATAGCGCCCAGCGGGCCCGGCCCAAACGACACCCCATAAGTCAGGACGAGTGCATCTGATACACGGCCCGGGGGCCCAGGGGCTGCGGGGGCCCAGGGGCTGCGGGGGCGGCGGCGGGGCCCGACTGAGATCCCGTGAGCCGCGTCACGACAGACGGAGCAGCACTCATGCAGCCGCAAGGGGCTCGCGGCGCGGCAGTGTCCGGATTCGGCCGGCCATCTTATTATCTCTCTCTCTCTCTCTCTCTCTCTCTCTCTCTCTCTCTCTCTCTCTCTCTCTCTCTCTCTCTCTCTCTCTCTCTCTCTCTCTCTCTCTCTCTCTCTCTCTCCCTCTCTCTCTCTTTCTCACGAGGCTTGCATATGAAGTGTGAGAGGGTCAGAAGATGCTCGGGCAAACGCTTTTGTCCACCCGATCTCTCTATCTCTCTCCCCGACACACGGGGACCGACACTCTCGCATATCCGCGTTGCCAATCCGTGCGCCCCGATCACAGCAAAAGCAAAGTGGACATAATCTCGTGTGTCATGTCCAGGCGGGCGGGATCCCGCGTGGACGACGGCGCGCACAACTAGAGTTACGACAAAAAAAAAATTAAAAAAAAAAACACATATCCGTACCGCGCTCGTCACTAACGCATAACACACGCAGAATGACGCCCGGTGTGTTATTTCATCCTTATCAAAAGTGTAGCATGCGGTGCAGGCCGCCGCTGAGCCGATTGAAAGCTGCGATATGTATCGTACGGCCGGGGCCGCCGGGGCCGCCGGGGCCGCCGGGGCACTGACGAGCCCCATCAATATGCACTGCTCAACCAGTCGACCGACCGGTAGGCCGACCGCCTAGGCCACACGGGCGGCCTGGCGCTGGAGGGTGGCCTGTGGGTGCGCGTGTGTGTGTGCGCGTGTGCGTGTGCGTGCGAGTGCGCGTGCGTATGTCGCGCGGCGCCGGTTAAGGTGAGCAGTAAAATCGGGCCAACGTTTTGCGTAATTTGCGGTCGGATTCGCGGCGCGGGGACGACACGCTGGGGTGATTAATGATCCTCTTGGCCCTCGTGCGGCTGCCAGCCCTGACTGACCGGCCCCATGCTGCTGCTGCCTGGCCGGCCACATTTGTCAACGACCGCAGAGGCAGGCGGGCGGGCAGGCAGGCAGCCCGGCGCGGGAGCCACCGGTCCACCTTATTAGTGTCCTGCAAGAGGACGAGGTGTCCTGATAACAAGGATTTGTTTCGTTGATCCGGGCAGTGCGGTAGGTCGGGGGGCCGGGGGCTGGAGGCTCCCAGCCACCGCCACCGAGTGAAACCGGAGAAGCGTGCGGCTAGCTGTGCGTGTGTGTGTGTGCGTGTGTGCAGGGCCCCGCGTCATGCCCGGGCTACTCGTCATGACGGCGCAGCGCTTAGGCTGCATGTAATACGGCCTCACGAACAACATAACCTTCCGCTGAGAATCGCACGGATCAGGCGTGTTCGAGCGGCGCTACCGTGTGAAGCAGGTCCAGAAAAGTGTTTTGTCTAGTAAGAATTCCAGACTGAAGAGTCTGTGGTCTTTGACCTAAGCTAAATTTAGAAATTCGTCCATTTAAGTGAGCAAACCCATTTTCTGGGTGTGGCGTCGTCGGTCGTCGCGGGGGTCTGTCAGCCAGAGGCACATCACCTTCCTGTTGGCTCATTAGAATAGCAGCCCTGCCAATGATTTTTCGCTGCTCAAACGGGGAGAAGGTAATTAACGGCAGCAGCGCCCCTTTTTGTGCGGCGCGCTGCTATTCGTGGCCGGCCGGCCTTCCGGTCCGCAACTTCGTGACGGCGAGAGCCGAGAGCAGAGACTCAGGTTGTGGCCGAGGGCTGCCGAGGGCTGCCGAGGGCTGCCGAGGGCTGCCGAGGGCTGCCGAGGGCTGCCGAGGGCTGCCGAGGGCTGCCGAGGGCTGCCAAGGCCGGGCGGCTGGCGCGGCGCACTCCGGCAGGCTCCGCTCCGGGTCACACCGCCCGCCCCGCCCGCCCCACCACCCCCTGCAGCGGCACGCCCATCCAGACAAAAGAGCAGGCTGATTAGCTTGCTCCCAATGCATAAACATCAGCACGGGTCGTTGACAAAAAAAAAAAAAAAAAGAAAAGGAACTTGCTCATGAGAATTTTGGCGCGCCTCTTTTAAAGGAAAAAGCCAGCGCGGAGGTACAGTAGCGAAAGAGAAGGCAAGTGGGAAGGCGGGAGGTAGGGAGAGAGAGAGACGGGGAGAGGGGCGGCGGCGCTCCGGCCAGGTTTCACTTGACGCACGACGCTGCAGATTGCAAACGATTGACTTGTCAACTTCAGCATGCGAAAGTAGCCATTCAGCGGGCTACCGCCTTCCGCCGCCTCAGAGCGTGTTGAGGAAGGCGCGCTTCCGCTGTCGGCGCCCCCTGCCCTGCCGCAGAGCAGAGGAGCGCCCAGGTGCGCCCAGGTGTTCAATCCGGATAACGACTGGTCCTCCTCGCGGCTTGTTGATAAACTAGATGACAAAGTGAGGTGTGATTTTTGGCCGGTCACTTGCGTTGCATAACTGGTAATTTACTGTTGTCGTCTACGACGGCTTGTTCGCTGCGCGTTCCCCAACAAAACAACTCTGACAGCGAAACAACGGCGGACGGTAGGCTTCGCAGAGTGTCTTTATTGGCAGATCCCCCCCCCCTTTCCCTCCACGCGTCTCCTTCGCTTCTCTTTTCCCCTGGGCCGTCAGGAAGCATCGCATTAGACATGAGCTGTCCGTACGCGCTTTCTATTAACAATGCAAATTGGAGCGGAGCGACGCAGTGCGGCAGCAGCACCTTGGGCAGGGCGAGACAAGGGGGGGCCACAGACATCAACACAAAAACACGTCCATTTGGTTTCACCGATTTACATCCAGCGGAAGAGAGAGAGAGAGAGAGAGAGAGAGAGAGAGAGAGAGAGAGAGAGAGAGAGAGAGAGAGAGAGAGAGAGAGAGAGAGAGAGAGAGAGGAGAGGGGGGCTCCCTCGAGAGACTTTTCCGAAAAACTACATAAAATGTTGATGAGGGCGGCTTCGTCGCGCTCACACGCTGCCGCGTGCCCCGTGTCCCGTCCCGTCTCATCGCCGCCTCTGTGCGTCCGCAAAGCGGAGGCGGCGGCGGTGACCGGGGGCGGGCTGGGGGAGTGACGAGGAGCGAGAGCGAAAGAGCACAGACTTACCGCACGGCACCGCACCGCATCCAGACCAGAGGGCCCGCGAGCAGCCGAGCCGAGCCGAGCCGCCAGGCCCGAGGGCACCCGAGGGCGAGAGAGGGGCCGCGCACTAAACCTTTTAGACAGAGATTAGCAAGGGGGGTGGGGTGCGGGTGGCCTATTAGGCAGGCTGAGCAGGCGGCGCGCAGGCGGCCAAGGCAGCCAGGCCGAGCAGCCGTCTCAGCAACCTTATTTTTTCCCGCCCTTTACCGCTCCTCATTGGCTGCCCTGCAGGCTGCCCCAAAGGCTGCCCCAAAGGCTGCCCCAAAGGCTGCCCCAAAGGCTGCCCCAAAGGCTGCCCCAAAGGCTGCCCCAAAGGCTGCCCCAAAGGCTGCCCCAAAGGCTGCCCCAAAAGCTGCCACCAGGACCAAAGAGGGCGGCGTGGGCGTTCGAGGGAATCCCTCTGCCCCATCATGCAAATCGGCTAAATACCTCTCCCCTCCGCCAATAACGTTCAGAACCAATTGAGGGGCGCTGCTGCTGCTGCTGCCGCGTGCACCAGCGCCGCCTTTCAAGTAAATTACTAGGAGCCTTATTCTTAATTAATGGCAGGCGGTGCACAGAGGTGCGCGTCGTCTGCTCCGCGGCGGCGGCGGCAAAATCACGCTCGGATCGTGAGAAGGCTGTGAGGCCACACGAGGCCAATAAAGAGTGCTGCTTTTACGGCACACCTTTTTTCCCCTTTTGTGTGTGCGTGTGTGTGTGTGTGTGTGTGTGTGTGTGTGTGAAAAGAAGAGCTTTTAATATTGAACGCTCATCCCTGCATGTTCCTAGATGAGCATCTCTCTGGCTCGTTCCTTCTCAAACTCTCATCCTGTCTCCTCTGTCTCTTTCTCTCTCTCCCTCTTACCCCCTTTCCGCCTCCCATGCTCTTTTGTTGCATGCGGGCCCGGGCTGCGTCCGCGGGGGCCCCGGCCGTGCCAAGGCGGGTGCTGGTGGCGGCCGGCTCTCGCCCCGGCGCCCGCCGCCCCGGACGTCACCCTCTGCAGCAGGCGACCACGTAAGTTATGCCGCCGATATCGGTATAGATTTGGGACTTAGGCCGAAAATTGTCGATATAAATTCTGGAGGGACCCGAACCAGATGCGCCGCCGCCACTGTGGGGGGTAGGGGGGAGTGGGGTGGGGTGGCGATGGCTGAAAGGGGAGTGAGAAAAAGGTGGCTGCCTGGAGCTGGCTCGGCCCGGCCTGGCCTCGCCCGGCCCCGCCAGCCCCCGCCGGGGTGGATGCCGTCCTCCGTCCCGTTCTGTGCCGTCCCGCAGCCGCCCACAGTCAGCCGCCCACAGCCGGGCCTGGCTGGGCTGGGCTGGGCTCAGGTGCGGCACCACTTTGGAGCCGTGCAGCCGGGCCGGGCGCGGTGCTCGGGGGCGCTTAGCACTTTTGCTGAGGAACACACAGGGGAGAAAGAAAGGCAGAAAAAAGGGCGGAAAAAATAAAGAGGAAATTTGAGACCGACGCGAGGACGTATCAAATTCCGCGCGACAAAACTCCGAGTCCGGGGGGTGGAGGCTGCGGGGGCTGCGGGGGCTCCGTCGCCCCTCCTCGGCCGCCCCTCACCTGGTGCTGGGGTGGGGGGACAAGTTCCACAGCATCTGCCGGCACCTGCCGTGTGGGCACCTGCCCCTTTCTCCTTCCCCCTCGGCCGGGTAGGCGTCCGCCAGCAGCTGGTCTTGGCCGCCGGGCCCGCGAAGGGGTTGGGGCCCGGGCTGGGGTCCGGAGGGGTCCCCAGTACTGGGGCTGTGCTGCAGCGGGAGTAGCGCGGCCGCCTGGCAGCGCAAAGGGCACAGGCACAGGCAGGGGCGGGCCCCGAACTCGCATGCCTGCCCCGGCCAGAGGCACAACTCTCTTCCACATCTCCGCTGGATCGGGTCGGGTCCCTTTGGCGGCCGCGGCCGCACACAGCGGCAGCGGCAGCGGCAGCGGCAGCGGCAGCGGCAGCGGCAGCGGCAGCGGCAGCGGCAGCGGCAGCGGCAGCGGCAGCGGCAGCGGCAGCGGCAGCGGCAGCGGCAGCGGCAGCGGCAGCGGCAGCGGCAGCGCCGGACAGTGAAAGTTTACACAGCAGCGTGTTGGCCAGCTCTGAGGGTTTGATTGAAAGGCTTTATATCGGCGGCGCCACGCCGCGCTGGAGATCACAGAGCACAGCACAGCAACCCGCTTCATCCGACTAAACTCTGCGCCCGGTCTTGTCGGCTCCGCCAAAGTTGATTTCGGGGGTCTTGAAGGGGTCCAGGAGGCAGAGTTGGCCCGGCGGCCCCGCATCTGCTCTCGCGGTGCCACCTCACCACAGTTTAATCCGCGGCCGGGAGCAGGAGCACGCGGAAAGCATTTGTCGCACCGCCACAGTACACTTTTCCTCCTCCCCTCACCCGTCCCTCCCGCTCCCTCCAGACCGTGACAGTCACGGCGCCCGCTGCAGGGGGTGGCGAGGTGCTGGCGTGTTGCGGAGCGGGCAGCAGCCGGCAGCAGCAGCAGCAGCAGCAGCAGCAGCAGCAGCAGCAGCAGCAGCAGCAGCAGCAGCAGCAGCAGCAGCAGCAGCAGCAGCAGCAGCAGCAGCAGCAGCAGCAGCAGCAGCAGCAGCAGCAGCAGAGGTGGCAGCAGCAGCAGAGGTGGCAGCAAGACTTTTGGAATTACTCAGTGTGGTTTCAAGTTGTAATCAGGCGATCTGTCCCCCTGGGATTCCAGCGTCTGCTTCCGCCGTGTCGAGCACAGCAGCGCGGAGCGGCGCCGGCAGCAAACAGACGGTGCGGGGGCGGAGAGAGGAGGGGAGGGGGCGGGGTGGGGGGCGGTGTGGCATTATCAACTCGTCCTGCGGCGCCCGAGGAAGAAAACGGAAGGGCGCCCAGCACAGGCCAGCCCAGCATCCCCGCACCGCAGCCTTGAGGTGCCTTTGATCCCCGCACATTTTTCTAGTCGTTTTGCACGCGACGTTATTCCTGCATTCGTCCCGTTCGGCCTATCTGCCGGCGCAGCAAAGCCTCCCGGCTCCCTCGGGAACCTCCCCTCCGGACCCTCCGGACCCTCGGGACACGCGGCAGGGCGCCGGCCGCGCCACTCCTTCGCCGCCATCAAACTTTTCCCCGAGTCAAAAATCTAATTATGAGTGCATTAATCAATTAAATGAAGTGGAGTCGCGGGGCGTCACGCACGGCGGGCCGGGCGGGCAGCGTAGTAGCAGGCACCCAAACTCTCGAGGTGAAATAAGTGTGACTTTGGTTGCCTTAAAATGCAAAGGCGACAAAGGACCGACAATTCGGAGAAGATACTAAAATTCAGTAGACCCCTGCGTTCCCCTCTGACAACAAATCCAAATAGTGACGTTTTCAAAGACTAGCAACCATAACGGTCCGAAAATCGAAAACTGACGTTTTATTGGCATGCGAATGTCGAGTGGAGAACCCAACCCATCCGTCCTTGCGGCCGGCGCCGTGGTCAGGAGAAGGTTATTTACAGAGAGAGAGCAGGATGAATCACCCCTCTCCACTCGGGCGGCCCATCGGAGACCCACCGGGGGCCCACCGGAGGCACCCTCGGGCCGGCTAATGCAAATCGTAATGACCATAAGTATCTGGTTGACAGGCGGGCCGGGCCGGTGGGTACGGCGTCCCGGCCACCCCTCGGACACCCCGGGGACGGAGACCGGCGGGGACCAGCGGGGGCGGGGACCCGCCGCCGGCCCGCTAGAGGGGATATTACAATTATTTCTGGGTTTCACTTATTACTCCCATACATGCATAAATACAACGGTGAAGGGGCGGGGAATCGAACCCGCGCATATGAGGAGCGTGCTGTGCGCTGTGCGTCAGCCTCCAACGCGGCCTTTCATTGTCATTACAGATCTGCTCACAAGCACGACGAGGACAAGACTCTTTTTTTTTCCCCCTAAAAATAATACATTTTGTTCTCGCTTCCCGGTCCCTTACGCTTCGCGGCCGCGTCCCCTCGGACGCCGCGACGCCGCTGCCAAATTCATTAGACACTAATATTTCATGTGTGAAAACGGGTTCGGTTCGCCGCGTTCGGATGACCCCGGGCGCGGGTGGCCGTGCGGGTGGCCGTGCGGGTGGCCCTTGGCCGGTCGGCCCCCCGCGACGCGACGCCGGCCACCACCAGCAGAAGGGTGCACTCAGTTTATGAGTTCGGGCGATTTTAATTTCCCCGGGACAACGCTGCGGCGGTCTCGTGGGAAAGCGGGGCGCTGCCGACACCCGAGGCGCGCTCACCCAGACGCGGCACGTGGTCTGCGGACGCAGGTGGCGCGTCAGAGGGGCGCCCACCTCTCTATCGGGGCTCCGGGCGCCGGACGCCGGGCGGTGACGGAGCAGGGGAGGGAGCGGGGGACCAAAAGAATGCCCCGGACCGCCTAGCCTAGCCCGGGTAAACACTTGGCGGCGTCAATTTTGTAAAACTTACGTCGGCGAAAAAAGGAAATGGTTCGGAAGTAACAAGTTGGCGCAGAGCGGCGATCGGTCGTTGTAAGGGAGGGGACCCGACCGCCGCCTCATCTCAGAAATCAGGGGAGTGGAGGGGAGGCGAGAGGAGGGGAGGGGAGGGAGGGCCAAGTGCCGCTGGAGCATTTCTTATTTGACACGCCGGCCGCAGAGGCGAGTTCGGCGGGAACATGGGTCGCCAAAGTTTTGGCGGCTGGTTGGTTAGCAGTATAGGTACCCTGTACCAGTGGGCGGGCCGGGAGGGGGAGGGGAGGGCGGAGGGACTTTCTGCTGATAAAGCCGATGAATAGTAACCCTGTTGGCGGGGCGGTGTGGTGTTGGGGGATGGGAACAAACAAGTGACGCTGCCGCGGCCACAGTCGAGGCCCTGGGTCTGGGTCCGGCCACACTGTGGGGCTGTGGGGCCACACAGGGCGCCGCGCGCCCTCACTTGTATATTTGATTTGGGCGGAGCCAGAAAGAAATGAGGCAATCAGAGTAAAGAGGTCCAACATCAATTCGGTGCGCTCTGTGCGGTTTTCGCTGCCCAAGAGAAATAGTTAGGGGGAGAGAGTGCGTGGGTGTGTGTGAGAGAGAGAGAGAGAGAGAGAGAGAGAGAGAGAGAGAGAGAGAGAGAGAGAGAGAGAGAGAGAGAGAGAGAGAGAGAGAGAGAGAGAGAGAGAGAGAGAGAGAGAGAGAGAGAGAGAGAGAAAGAAGGCAAAGGGGCGGTCGCAGAGCGTTGCCAAAGGATGAAGAACCCTTCCCCTCTCGGCTGGCCCGGTCGGTCTGGACACCGACACGGACTCGGGCATCAGCCGGACCGGGCCGCCGATACGTCTTCCTCTTCCCGCACACGCAGGCCGAGGCCGAGGCAGAGAGGCGCAGGCAGAGGGAAAGGCCTATGCGGCCGCTCGGCGAGGATCAAGATGCTCGCCATTCTCACGACGTACCGAGGCTTGGCACTCGCTTCCCGCGGTCTCTCTCGCTCTCTCTCTCTCTCTGAGGCGCCAATTGCGAAAAGCCTCCCTACCCCCACCTTCGCCTCGGTCCGCCCAGCGCTGCTCCCGGCGATGTATCGACTTGGGTTCGCCGCGGAATATACCTCGGGAGCTTTATGGGCCCGAGGAGGGTGCTGCCGCTGCCGCTGCCGCTGCCGCTGCCGCTGCCGCTGCCGCTGCCGCTGCCGCTGCCGCTGCCGCTGCCGCTGCCGCTGCCGCTGCCGCTGCCTGCCCGCCCCAGCCCTGCCCAGCCGCCCACCACAGAACCCTCAATGATTATCAGTCCTGTGAGGTGAGAGTGATCCTCCCCGCTTTCCCTAAACGGCGGCCCATGCGTCTCGCCTCGTCCCGACTCCCACGGCGGGTGCGCCGCCGCCGCCTCCAGTGAGTGTCCGTGCCCGAGTCCGTGAGCGCTGCCCTCGGCTGCCCCTGCCACCGCACCGGGTGCGGCACTTCAATCGGGGCGGAGGAGTGCGCGGCGTGTGCGGCGCGTGCGCGGCGCGTGCGCGGTCCGCCTAATGGGGTCGGGACTCGGCCCCGCGGATTGATGGGGAGCCCGGCGGAGCGGCGCTGGAGGGCTGGTTATCCGAGCGCGCGTCTTACAGACACCAGACCGGGCAGCGCGGCGAGTGTCGGCGGTCCGTTCGCTGGGGTGTAACTGGCCAGTGTGCTGGCGTGGTGTCAGCAGCGCGACCTGTCAGCGCGGACTGACGCGGGCCCATTCGCAGTCCTTCTCGTCAGTGTTTTCCTCCACAGTACATTTTTTTTCCTTTTTTTTGGTTTTTTTTTTTGGTGTTGGGATTGTCAGGGCGGTGAGGGGAGGCCCACTTTATCACACTTTTTGCGTCGGGGCGTGTGTATCACGGCCGTTTGTGAATACCACATCAAAGCGATCACGAAATGCACCGGCCGTAGCCACCGGCCGCTGCAAACGCTGCCGGTAAAACACTCAGCCCCGCCTGGCCGCCTGCCGCCCGCCGCGGCCCGATCGCATGCCGACGAGCATCGCATGTCCGGCCCCCGCCCCTCACGTGGCATGCGATGTTTGTATTGAGCAGCCCCTGCCAATGCTCGCTGCTGCTGCACAAGTAGTGTGTGGGGAGCTCGGCCGCAGTGCGCTCAGCGCCTCCACGACACAACAGCCCCCGCCCACCCCCTCCGCTCACACCATATCCTACCCGCCCGCTCTGCTTGCGGTGCGGATTGCCATTCACCCGGCCACCTGTCACTTTCTGGTAATGCGCGTGAGTGATAGCAGCTCCGGGGCCTGCGGCGGCCTCTGGCGGCCTCTGGTGGCCCCGGGGTGAGGGGTGTGAGGGGCCGCCCCTAAATGGCGTGCGGATGGATGGGTAATCACCGAGCTGACGCCCCCGGCTGACGTGACGTACCTGCGGCCCCAAGGGCAGGTGACAGGCACGCCGGCAGCCTTTTTGTTCCCCGCCCACGCATGTATTGCGCTGTGACGACGGATGACAGTATAATAATGCACCCACCCCCGCCCTCACTGCGCGCGAGGAGCCGCTGGTGCCGCTGGTGCCGCTGGTGCCGCTGGTGCCGCTGGTGCCGCTGGTGCCGCTGGTGCCGCTGGTGCCGCTGGTGCCGCTGGTGCCGCTGGTGCCGCTGGTGCCGCTGGTGCCGCTGGTGCCGCTGGTGCCGCTGGTGCCGCTGGTGCCGCTGGTGCCGCTGGTGCCGCTGGTGCCGCTGGTGCCGCTGGTGCCGCTGGTGCCGCTGGTGCCGCTGGTGCCGCTGGTGCCGCTGGTGCCGCTGGTGCCGCTGGTGCCGCTGGTGCCGCTGGTGCCGCTGGTGCCGCTGGTGCCGCTGGTGCCGCTGGTGCCGCTGGTGCCGCTGGTGCCGCTGGTGCCGCTGGTGCCGCTGGTGCCGCTGGTGCCGCTGGTGCCGCTGGTGCCGCTGGTGCCGCTGGTGCCGCTGGTGCCGCTGGTGCCGCTGGTGCCGCTGGTGCCGCTGGTGCCGCTGGTGCCGCTGGTGCCGCTGGTGCCGCTGGTGCCGCTGGTGCCGCTGGTGCCGCTGCTGCCGCTGGTGCGCTGCTGGTGCCGCTGGTGCGCTGCTGCCGCTGCTGCCGCTGGTGCCGCTGGTGCCGCTGGTGCCGCTGGTGCCGCTGCTGCCGCTGCTGCCGCTGCTGCCGCTGGTGCCGCTGGTGCCGCTGGTGCCGCTGGTGCCGCTGGTGCCGCTGGTGCCGCTGCTGCCGCTGCTGCCGCTTCTGCCACGCCGGGGGTGGCGGTCGACTTCGATGCACCAACACCCCTTCGCGGAGTTTCTTCTCATGCACAATGACCGGCCAACTTTGGCCGATTCGTGCAGACCTCACTAGCACTACCATCACGACTGCACCGTTGTTGTCGACAACTCTCCGCGCACCCGCCCCGTGCCAACTCCCCACCGGCCGGAAGTTCTTGGAGCAGCCCAACTACCGCCCCCGCTGGGCCCCGCTGGGCCCCGCTCCAGTCCACGCCAGCGCCCTCTGCAGGCATCGGCTGCACCACCTACACCGCCTCAGTGTAGTAGTAGTGTACTAGTAATAGTGTACGTAGTATTAGCAGTAACATTAGTTGTTGTAGTAGTGGTTCTCAGCCTGCAGGCAGTGGCAACAGGGTGACGGCGGCCGCGACGCGGACAATATCGAGTGCAAGCCCGGCGGTGGTTGCCGCATACATGCGCGGCGCTGGAGAGACTTTGTCGGATCACGTGACATGATGGAAAACCTCACGCCCGCACACACACACACACACACACACACACACACATGCCCACACACACACACACACACACACACACACACATGCCCACACACACACACATACACACACACACACACACACACACACACACACGCACGCTCACATCTGTCCGAGAGCCCGCAGACTGCTCGCCGCGCTCTCTTGTCACTTCCCGCTGCGCATCAGTCTCGTGACACGCGCGGCACACACACAGACACGCGCACACACAGCAGTCAGGAGAGTCGAGCGAGACGTCACACGCCTCATCACCACTGTCACGCGGGGATCACGAATCCTGGCACACGACGCGCTTCAATTTAATATGAGTGTGTTTATTACGAATTTACAGGCCTTCCATCAGGGAGGCGGGGCCGAGGTAGGCCGAGGCGGGCGGCGCGGGCCGGGAGGGGGAGGGGGATTTAAATGGCTAAACTAACCCTCGGCCGTGTATGTCAGCCGCCTGTGCCTTCGGCCTTCGGCTCGGGACCCCATCAGCGCACACATGACATACCCGGCCCCACCCTCCTTCAGGCACCTCCCGCACACCCAAGCAGTCCTGCTCAGGGAGAGTGTCTCTGCGGTGTCCTGGGACCCGCTGGGACCGGCACCTGCCGGCACGCAGCGCGCCCGTGCCAACAACTTCCGCGCGAACACAATGGTCAGCCCAGACCCAGCACAGCCAGCACAGCCAGCACAGCACCGCACAACCCCCGCCAGTAGCAGGGTACAGTACCTGCGGTGCGGTGGGGGACTACTTCGTCCTCCGTCAGCTACGGCAGCTGCGTCAGCCCCTCCGCCGCGCCCAAGCCCTGGCCGACATTTCACTCCGTGGGCCAAATCGGTTTAAATTTTCAGAAAAATAAGAAATTTTTCGGAAAACGTTTCGGAAAATTCGTCAAATGTCTTGTGAGAGAAGTACCATGGACGACCAAAACGGTCCGAACACACAAACGTGTTCACTCAATTTTTTAAAATCAAATCCTCATGAAAAATGAATTTCTTCCTTCTCTTTTCTTTCCCTTTTTTTCCTCAAGAATCTCTACACCGGACCCTTGACGGCGCCGACACCCGCGGCGAGGTCGGGAAGGAGAGCGAGAGGGAGCTTACTGTGGCCGAACGTAAATACAGCGAGCACACACGCGCGCGCGGCCCGTGACCACTCGTGGGCTCGCGGCGCGGCAGAATAATGGAAGAACAACATGGCTGCGCAGCGCGGTCGCGGGCCCCCAGTCGGCCCCTGCCTCGTCTCGTCTCGTCCCGTCTCAGCGCTGCCAACGCCCGCAGCAGAAAGAGGTATGAAAAATTCACGCAAACACCTGTCGCGCTCTCTCTTGTCAGGGCGCGCGCGAGTGAGCCTAAAGAACGCTGGAAACTTGACAAAGAAGGGGGAAAGCCGGCACCGTCGTCCGCCGCGATATCGCCTTCGAGAGAGAGAGAGAGAGAGAGAGAGAGAGAGAGAGAGAGAGAGAGAGAGAGAGAGAGAGAGAGAGAGAGAGAGAGAGAGAGAGAGAGAGAGAGAGAGAGAGAGACAGACAGACAGACAGACAGACAGACAGACAGACAGACAGACAGACAGAGAGAGAGAGAGAGAGAGAGAGAGAGAGACAGAGAGACAGAGAGACAGAGACAGAGACAGAGAGAGAGAGAGACAGAGACAGAGAGAGACAGAGAGAGAGACAGAGACAGAGATAGCGGCGCCGGGAGTCGCGCTGCGCAGTTTCCCTCTCGAGGTGCTCAAAGCCTCGCGGTTCTGGCACGGATTTCGCGATGTTCCCTCCTCCACAGGCCTGGCGGTGCTGGCGGAGCCCGGCGGCGGCAGGGAGGAGAGAGGTGGCTTACCACAACCCTATTCCTACCCCCTTTCCTTTCCCGGTCAAGGAACATGATGGCTTACCTGCAACACAAGAAAACAACGCCAAAGATTAGGACCTGAGCCGTGGGTGGGGACCCGGCGGGGGCCCCGAACACGGAGGGGCGGAGGGGATCCGGTGTCAGCGCGAGTGGCTGTTTTCCCCAGGGGCAGCAGACGAGGGGAGGAGGAGGGGGTTGGATGGATACACGAGGCTCGTGGAGGGGCAGGGGCGGCAGGGGCGGCAGGGGCGGCCGCAGTGTCACGATATTATTGAAGCGGGAATTCGGACCTGGTGTAGTGGAACAGCAGCGCAATTTGCCAAACCCAAAGAGGAGAATTCCGGCGGCAGTGGGTCACGCTGGGGGACGGGTGGTGCCGGGTAGCGCGGCGCACTCGCTGCCAAGCGCTGCGCTGCCTATGTAAGCTCCGCCTGCCTCGCCCCTAGAAGTCTAAAACTACCGGATCAAAATGCAGGCGGCCCCCGCGAATCATTCAAGTTTAACCTTCCCGGGGTCCGCAGCATTAGGCTCGAGGTCAAAGGGCGGCCACATCAATGTGCCACGAAGGGAGGACGGCCGAGCCGCGGGCCGGGCCAGGCCCTCCACAGCAGCGGCGACAGTCGATCCGAACAAAAAAATAAAAAAAGAAGAAGAAAAAATTGGAACAGCGAGGAGAAACAACGGGGAGGCTATTTCATGAAGGAGGATAGTACAGTAGGCCGGCCCCGGCCCGACCCGGCCCGGCCCCGGCGCCGCTGATCCGTGGGGGTCGCCGAGGGGAAGACCCGCGCCCCGCGCCCCGCGCCCCGCGCCCCGCACCCCGCGCCCCGCACGGACCTTTCAGAAGCAGAGGGGCGCCACACAGGCAGGGAGGACTCGGGGCGCACGGCAGTAGCATAGCGTAGCAAGCGTAGCATCCCCTAAATCGTCGACAAGCGATTATATTCCAATTTGGGGCGTTATGGAAGCCGTGGGGCGGCCGGGGGCGGCAGGCCTCGTCGCCAACCAGACGGCTTATGGAGACTATTGGCCATATCCAAAAAGTCGTCGTGCCGAAGGGGTCGCTCATAAATTAGGAACTGGCCGGCGAGCCCCGCCGAGCCCCGCCCGGGTTTATCGGAGAGGGACGCCTGGAGGAACCTGACCGCGCATCTTTTTCCCATCACTTTTTCTTTTTTATGCGAGCTCCTTCGGAAAACCTACAGTTGTTTGTCATGCTGAAGAAACTGCGGGAACCTGGCGCAGACGCAGCCGATGCTAATGAACAGTACAGCACCGCTGGCACCGCTGGCACCGCTGCTGCCCGGCCTCTGCCGGCGCCGAGCTCCAGTTCGCATCGGCGAGTACTGATAAGAGGTCTGGGGTCGATGCCCCTTCCTCTCCTTACACGGCTGGGGGTGGTGCCGGCGGGGGCGGCGGGGGCGGCGGGGGCGGCTTGAGATGGCTGGCGATGGCTGACGCCTAATCCCTTTACATAAGCCGACTGACGAAGCCATTACGCAATTAGGAGCGTCGCCCGCGTCGCCCGGTTGGCGTCGCCTTGTCATGTTCGAATGAAATATATATAATTGACGACCCTCAGCCTGCACCCTGCTACTCGCTAGGACCCGGGTTCGAGTCCCCCCGGAGCCGAGGGGACCCGGAAGCCCCGGACCGGAAGTGACACCGCTTTCCGGAGGACATACTCTCCCGCCGAGACGCGAACGAGTCGTGGACGGATGAATGCATGGGCGAGCTTTGGGTGCGCACTGCGATCAAAAGGGACTTTGGGGAGGGCTGAGGGCCGAGGGCCGAGCCCAGCCGGGCGCAGCCGGGCCTCGGGGCCACGCCATGGCCGGGGCCCTGTGGTCAGTGCCGGCCGCCACGTCCTGCCGCCCGCCGCTCCCGGCGTGGACTCACTCATTCAGGGCCACTGGACCATAGCGTAACCAAGAGGAACATCCACCCACCAATTCCCCCCCCCCCCCCTAACACACAACACATACCACGGAATTCGATGAAAAGGCGCGGAGTAAAGGGATGGCGTATACATGACGGACCGTCGATGACTGAATGAAAATAAAGCGTACTAATCCTCTCCCCAAGTACAAAGTTCCCTTCCCAGCAGCGGGACGGCGACAGCAGCGCCTCCGCGTCAGATGATGTCGTTTTGGTTCACTAATGAAGCGGACGACACACACACACACACACACACACACACACACACACACACACACACACACACAGTAGCCTCCCGATGCCCGCAGCTGATAACAGCCCCGAGGAGCGCGGGGCTTCACCGAATTCATCTCAAATTCAACGCATACGAAATGGAAATGGGTACACCGGCCTCCGCGCTAACGACCCGCAGGGCCTCCTGTGAGGCCTGCTGCAGGCCTGCTGCAGGGCTGCTGCTGCTGCAGCCGACGCACTTGTCGTGTGGCCGCGCCTGTGACCCGGACGCTCAACATGCAGGGACAAAAGGAGGAGTGCAGCCGCCCTGTTGGCCCCCGCGGGGCCCTGCGCCCTGCGTCGTCGCCACTGTCCGATGGCTGATACGGCCATGGAGGGGGCGTGGACGTCGGGCGTGGCCAGTCTGGTGGTACCCGGGCCCCGCCCCGCCCCGCCCCGCCCCGGGCCCCGCACGGACAGTCCACTCCAGCAGCAGCGGACGGAAGCAGAGGATTGTCATACGGTGCAGAGGCGAGGGGACCTTTCATTCCCAATCTCTTTCCATCGTTTTTTTTTTTCTGGAGCCGCATCACCGAGTTGTGGAGGCATGACGATAAGTACATCCCGGAGGGCCTCGCCGGCAGCCCCGCCGAGGGCACGTCCCCGCACTATGCGTGCGGCGTCCAATTGCACCAATTACACCGTATACAAGAAGGAGACAGAGGGAGAGGGAGGAAGAGGGAGGGGGGGGGGGGGAGAGAGAGAGAGAGAGAGAGAGAGAGAGAGAGAGAGAGAGAGAGAGAGAGAGAGAGAGAGAGAGAGAGAGAGAGAGAGAGAGACCCAAGGCGGATGCTAGGCAATTTTCAAATAAAAACGTACGAGGTAAAACAATACACACACACACGAGACGTTTTTCTGGTGTGGAGCGCACGGAGGCACGAGTGCGAGCAATTCACAAAGAGCGGTTCCTGCGGTGTAATCAAGCAAAAGGACCACCGGTCAGGTTGTAGCGTACAGCAGTGCAGCAGCGCCACACGCAGCGCTGACCACAGCGAGAGATTTACTTCCGGGCAGTGGACCTTAATCGCGGGGATCCGCAGCCGGGTCACCATAGCGCCGGTGGCAGTGGCGGCGGCGGCGGCGCGGCGGCAGCACAGCGACTATCATGTACGTTTTGCGGTCCGCGCCGTGAACTATGGCGGGGCTGCGGGGGCCGCGGGGCCGCGGGGGCCGCGGGCCATTACGGTGTATAGTGCGAGTCATCCATCTCACTTTCTCGACAACGAAATAATTAAGGGGGCGGCGGCGCGCGCTTCGAGTGTCGCGAGGCGCCACGCTGCCGCCTACCGCCGCCGCTGCCGCCGCCGCTGCTGCTGGCTCCGCTCCACCACCCCTGCATCCGACGCTGTTTTGTTACACACTCGAAAATTATCAGTCACTCATGTTGAGATAGGTGTGACCGGACATGACGTGAAATGGCTGTATTTTTGTTCTTTATGTGGGGATTAACGATACCAAAACTCTATTGGCTAAACAAGGGATTCGTCAATTTATGATCTTTGCGGTCGAGAGGCCAAATCCAACAGGGCTTGTCAGGCGCCCGTTTGGTAGGCAACCACGACTGCCACATGCACGAGTGTCCTGCGGGCTGGCCTACCCCGGCACTCACAGGCGTCAGGCGTCCCCATTCGCATTTTTCTGATTTCTGGTAGAGTCTGGTAAGATCAGCGTGAGGGTAGCACGTGGTTCGTGGACGGCCCAGATGAGCAGTGCCGTGCGGCCTGGGACCGCTTTGGGAGGATTGCGAAAAGTAAGCAGTCGGGGGCCGAGTCATTGGGGCGCCTCGCCTCGCCCCGCCCCGCCCCGCCCGCCTCTGGGGGCGCGTGCGTTATTACTGCCGGTGGCTGCTGAATGCAGCAGGGATTTATCTGTTCCGAGGGGCATTAGTCCCCCGCAACGACTCGGCCGTATGCAAAAGGTGGAGCAGAGGGCCGGGCTGAAAGGAGGAGAGGGCTACTTTGTACAAAAGAGTTGAAAGGGGAAGGGGAGTGCCGCCTGCTGCTTCCGCTGCTACTGCTGCTGGGAGGGAAAACGTTATTTCCAAGAGATGCGCGCACCGCACGACAGCGCACCACGACTCTGACAAGGACCTCCACGTCACTCCCAACGATGTGTAGCGCAGAAAAAAAACAGCAAGAAGAAAAAAAAAGATGTACAGAAAACGTGAGGTCGGATTATTCAGACGCCATTACAACTGCGCAGCCCTGTCGTGTCCGCGCGCTAACAAGAGGTCAGGGACCGGCGGGGACCGTGGAGAGACAAGCCGCCGTCGGAGAGGATGAAATTAATAACGCGTTCCGCGAAGATCGCCACCGCGGGCGGGAGTCGCCTCACAGCGCCACGTGCGGGGACACCCTACTGCCACGCGAACGACACGCGAACGACACGCGACGTCGGCCAAACGTTACACTTTGTCACATTATGGTAATGACAGCGGAAACTTTCCCCGGCGGATCGCGGCGCGGGGACCTGACGGTGTGCTTGAGCTGCTAGCTGCGCTGCTCGCTGCGCTGCCCCCGGCGCTGCCTGCGCCTCCCGCGCCCTAGCTCTCCAGGTCAGGCGTGTCGCCCCTCCCTTATTAGCCAAATAAGCCATGCGATACACATCCCTAACGACCCCCTCGCGGGGCTGGGGCCGGGGCTGACGCACACGACGCGCGGACGTTCGAAGCCCCGATGCGGCAAGCACTTTTCCGCCCCGCCGCGCTGCAGCTGGTTTTATCCCCCCCCCCACCCCTCCCCCCTCGCGTTGCACTACTATGGAAAAGAGTATAAGCAGCAGATGGCAAAAGTGTAATACTACAAGCATACGGCTCCTTAAATCTCTTCCCCCGCAGTATTTTGAAAAGGCCTGCTCCCCCCGCGGGCTCTAAGGGCGTAAGCAACAGCTGTTGCAGAGGGAGGGGCTGGCGCCGTCCTGGGCCCGGACGGCCAGCCCCGCCGGCCCGCCCGCCCCCGGCTAGACGTTTGCCGCCGTACCTCCAAGTGCCAACTCTTCATGAATAAGTCACCGGCTGGATATTTAACACGCTGCAAAGTGTGTTGTACCTGCTGCCTGCCTGCCCCCTCCCTCCTTTCCGCGCACTCCGTTTCTTATTTTTGGCCCCGGGGGGGGGGGGCAGAGAGACGTTCCTCCCACCAGGGTCCTTCGCACAGTAGTTTCGCACCCCTTCCAAGTGATGGGCGTGCGTCACCACAAGGATACACTTTTCAGGGGCACACTGCACAATTTGCGTCTGCGGTCGATGGAGCTGCCGTTTCTACTCCGGTCATTCGATGGCCGTACTCACGGCACCCCGGGCCGGGCCACCGCTGCTGCAGCCAGGGGGGGCTGGAGCCCCCGGAGCCCCCGGAGCCCCCGGAGCCCCTGGAGCCCCCGGAGCCCCCGGAGACCCCGGAGGCGGGTGGAAAGGCAGCCCCACCTGGAAGCCTGGCCGGAGCCTGGCAGAAGCTCGCAGCAGAAGCAGAGGCACTGCTGGGCTGAGCGAGGCTCCTTCCCTGCGGCCCATTACCTACAATCGCCTTAAATTAAAGTAAGAGCGGCTGGAGGAAGAGCCAAGTGAAGGCTGCTTGTCTGCAGGCTACACGGGCGGGGCGCGGGGGAAGCGGGGATTGGAAAGGGTTTTCTCCCCCCCCTACCCCCTTTGGGAGTGCAAACGGGGAGGGGGGGGGCAGATAAATCAGGAAGCAAAGTGAGTAGTTGTGGGGGAGGGTGAAAGTAGAGTAAGTAGCCCGGCGGGATGCTTAATGGCCACAGGAGATGATGAGAGCTAAGCGGGGCGGTCGGCCGGCTCCACCTGAGCCCCCCCGCGGCGTATCGGATGCACCTGCACTGCGCCACTGCACCATTACATTTTAAAAATTACGTTCATTTGTCATGCTTCTTGCAGACTGTGGAGGCTGTGCCGCTGTGCCGGAGGAGGGCCGCCACTTCATCACCACTTTGCATATGCAGGGATGCAGAGGGCTGGCCCACGGGGGCCGCAGGGCGCAGGGCGCTGCAGGGCGCCGGGCCGTCCGCATGGCATCGGCAAGCTTGCCTCGGTCCGGGTCCTGCGGGCCGCGCCCAGCCCGCGCCCAGCCTCACCCTGCACCCTGCGCAGCGAACCGCGTGCACAGCATGAAGGGGAAACTTCACCATCGTCCTCCCCCCTGCGCGCTCTCTCGCTCTCACTTTCTCCCCGCAGACACGTCCTGAGCGGGAGTGAGACAGATAGTGAGGGGTCTTTGTTGTTTTTCCGGGCGCCCAGTCCGCGCCGGGGGTTGCGGGGAGTCTAATGTGAAAAGAGGAAAGCTAAATGAAGAAACAAAGGCCGGAGCACGTCGCTATGCGCGGCCTGCCAAGCCGTGCGAGAAGCAGGGGGAGGATAGAGAACGCGCTAAATTTCGGGAAGAGAGAGACAGAGGGAGAGGGAGGGTGGGAGGAAGGGAGGAAGGGAGAGAGAAAGAGTAAGATATGCAGAGTGGCGCTTCTGTCATTAGGGCACCGAGAACACACACGCGGAAGCAGGCTCCTCCACACATGGCGCCGACGTGTGCGTGTGTGTGTGTGTGTGTGTGTGTGTGTGTGTGTGTGTGTGCACAGCATGTGTGCGATTGCATGAGGGTGTCATCCCCGTGCCCTTCCCAGCCCCGCCGCAGCAAGAAGCCACTCGGCACGGCACGCCACGGCACGCCACGCCACGCCACGCCACGCCACGCCAAACTGCGAAGCCAGATTGTCACGGCAGCAGGCATATATCTCCGCGGCACACAGAGGACACAGGCTGCCGACTAATCCTCGCCTTTCCCTTATGTGAGTGGGTCACGTCCCAGGAGGGCGCAGCAGCCGATGCTGTGGGTGGCTGTGAGGAGGTCTTCATGTCCACCCCGCCACACACGAAGACCACCGCCGAGGGCCGCGACCTGACCAATGAGGGCCGCGCCGCCGTCATCCCTTATCCCTCTCGCCGCCAAAATTGAGTTACGGACCCTTGCGGACCGCAGGGCGCGATCACACCTCAAAGGGCTGGCAAAAGGTTCAAAGAGCCCTCTAATGCCTGCCGGCCACACGTGAGGGGCGTGGGGAGGACAGGGGGAGGAGGGGGGGGGGGAGGAGAAGGCGCCGGATGTGTACGTCGCGAACGCGCGCGCCTTTTGATAAATAAGGAATGAGCGGTGGCGGCCGCGGGGGGCAGGGGGGGACTGAGGGCAGCCCCCGGCAGCCCCCGGCAGCCCCGGCAGCCCCCGGCAGCCCCCGGCAGACCCCGGCAGCCCCCGGCAGCCCCCGGCAGCCCCCGGCCCCCGGCAGCCCCCGGCAGCCCCCGGCAGCCCCCGGCAGCCCCCGGCAGCCCCCGGCAGCACGCCGCTAAGAACGCGGTCCTGATTCGGCGGGCTGAACCGTCTCCGCCGCCCGGACCACCCCGGCCCTCCCCGCCCCGCCTCAACCCCCACTTCCGCAGCACACCGGATAGGCTGAGGCTGTAGCCCTCCGGGGTGTACGGTACCCCCGGCCAGCCTTTGGGTACAGGAGGGGGCGCCCCGCTAGGCCCTAGGCCCCGCCCGGCCTCGCCCGGCCCGGCCATGCATACCGCGATCGAGAGCAAACAGTAAGGCTGAGTCAATAGTCAGTCGCCCCCCGGTGGCCCCCGGCGTTTATCTGGGGACTCTGAGTTGGATTCCCCGGACGCGCGAGGCTTGCGCCCGAGCGGGATAGGAGCTCCGCGGCGGAAGGAGGCAGCAGAGAGAGAGGGACAGAGAGAGAGAGAGAGAGAGAGAGAGAGAGAGAGAGAGAGAGAGAGAGAGAGAGAGAGAGAGAGAGAGAGAGAGAGAGAGAGAGAGAGAGAGAGAGAGAGTGGAAAAAAGGAATTGGGCGTCTTGTTGCTTACAGCCATGCCAATCACCAGTCCACATGACGCGGTGTGTTGACATCACGACCCCTCTCCGCTTTGTGTGTTTGCGATATTCTCCGGCATGTTGCGATTCGCCGAGCAGCTGCTGGCTGTTGTTGTGTGCGTTTGATGTGCGCTCGCGTTTTGTTGTCCGCACGGCCCCGCGAGTCTCCCCTTGCCTAGCCGGCCGGGCCCGGGGCCGCCAGGGCCGCCCAGGGCCGCCCATACGACCCCTCGCGTCGTTGTCATCCCCCACATTCCCCCGCACGCCGCCCCACGCTGCCGCCACTCACCAATCCCCGCTCGCCGCTCGCCCCCCTTATCTGGTTCCGTATCGGGCAGAGGCCTACTGGCCGAGGCTAGGGGTCACCGGGTCGCACGCGTCTCCGGCCAATCTCAGACGCCCCCGGGCCTCCGGGACCTCTATGCGGGCCTCTGGGACCTCCACGGCCTCGGACCGGACAGAGCAGAGAGAGTCATCTTTCGCTGCTACCTGACCTCCGCACGGCACCGCACTGCACCGCACTGCACCGCACGCCGCACCGCGTCACACGGCCCCGGCCCCTGATGCAGCCGGGGCTGCCTACCCTCCGGCCGTGAGGCGCCGTGGCCGCTGGGGGGCTGCGCTGTGCTGCGCTGAGCTGAGCTGGCGCCGCTCAGCCGCTCGGACATGTTCGGAGTCGTCTAATCTCTGTCCTGCCCCCGCATTACACCGGCGTGAATATGCATGCACCCCCCCCCGCCCCCTCCACCCTATTTCAATTCCGAAACAAACCCCTCCATGTGCGGGAGCAGAGCCGATGAGAGCTCTGCGGAAGGAGAAAGGGAGAACTAGGCTCATGGCAGAAAACTGTCTCGTTGTCCTATTAGCATACAAATTAATTTGCGCCCGCGTGGGGGCTCTTGGGGCCCCCGGGGGGATCGTATAGGCAGGCGGCCCCGAGAGGGGCTCGTGGGCCCCGCGGCCGGGCTGTATCGGCACTGCACCGCTGGCTCCGGGGGGCTCGGCAGAGGGGGCGCAGCGGACCGGAAGTCATGCCGCTAATACCCGTTTCAAAAGAGGTTGGCGTTATCCGCTTCGAGTCTTCGTTGTCGTCATGTGATCCGGTTTTTGACATCCTGGCGCCAGGCCGAGTCCAACTCACGTCTCAATAAATCTTTAGTACATAATGCCAAGGGTAACAAAGGTCAGCGCCCCTTGTCGACCAAAATGATCCCGACTTTTTCATTCCCAGTGATGCGATCATAGTGTGACACCAGCACGGCAGCAACAGCCAATACCGCATGCGCCACGCGGCGACCGGGAATAAATAAATACAGCTCCGCCGAGAGCAATATTAAAGGGCCCCACCAGCCGCTCCCCTCCGCCCCCCAGCAGCCTTTCTTCTCCGTCTGTTATTTCGCGGAAGCAAACAAACGGAAACTAGTGGGAGTTTATTTGCCAAAGATGCGGGAAAGTTGTTGGCCCGCTGGCTGCCGCTGCCCGCCCGCCCGCCCCGCCCGCCCCGCCCGCCCCGCCCCGCCCCGCCCCGCTCCGCTGTCGGCGACTCACTCCCCCGCGCCGCTACGCCGCCACGCCGCTACGCCGGCCACTCCTCCTCCGCGTCGGAAGCAATCAACTCAAAACGGACTCATTCATTTTGAAAACAGTGCGGAGCGCGCGGCGCGGCTGCCGGCAGAATATTATTCACTCCCGCCGAGCGGCGCGGAACTTTCAGACCGGAATGACAGATCAGCCCTGTCACGGTGCACCGAGAGGCCGCGAGGACCCCGACGACGACACGACGACGACGACGACTCACCGCTGGGTTCCGCAGGTCCCACGCCAGCGTGTCCCGGGGCATCGGCTCCTCCCGGGGCACCCTCTCCAGCAGGAACACGGAGCGGGAGCCGCGCTGGGAGCCGTGGTAGGGCAGCGGCTCCGAGCCCACCCCCGTCAGGTCCCGCTCGTGGTAGGCGTACAGCATGCGGACGGTGTCGTTCTGGAACACAAAAGTACACAGCGGCGGTCAGGGACCATGTGAAACGGAGAGCGAGGCGAGATCCCTCAGCGAGATGCTGGAACATCGATTGAGAACGAGACATCATCGCCCAGTTGGGGGGGCAGGGTTAGTGAGCGAGGTCTTGTAGCGTCGCTCTTCCAAGGGCGAGGAAATTTGATTAAAAACGATCACTCTCAAGTGCTCTAGGATTTCCGTCGCAAACGGATGTCGGGCGCTGTAGGGGCACTATTTCACACATCGTGGTGATTTGAATGAGAGTCCCACCGGCACCAGACAGAGCTGTGCGGCAGGCCGGACCGAGGCTAAGGGTTTCCGTTGGCCGTGCCGGCCGGGGCTCAGGGGGTTCCTGTCCACCGGTATTGACCGAAAAGGATGGCTTACGTTCGACGTAATGAGGCGAAATGGGGATTGAGGATCGACTGCTGGTCCCTGGGAGGCCGTCCCTCCCCCAGTGCGTGTGTTGTGTGTGTGTGTGTGTGTGTTGTGTGTGTGTGTGTGTGTGTGTGTGTGTGTGTGAGGCAGGGCGGGAGGATCAACAGTAGGCAAAGAGTGTGGAAAGCGGGCCCCTGCATGGGAACGCTTGAGAAAAGGCCGTAATCTGAGTTTTTCGCCTTGCCCTGTCTAAACACACGGGAAAGCGGATGGAACCAAAATACGGATGGATTCCTCGAGAGAGAACACGGGGCGATACACACAACACCTCGGAGGCGGTGGGCAGCCGGGTGGAGACTGATGGAATGATACAACGAGATGACGTCGGCGAGCAGGCGTGGCCTCGGGCCTGGGATGGTCCACGTCCACGGCCGGCAGGTGTCGGTTCAGGGGAAAGGAAAGGGAGGGAAAGGTGTAGTGTGATCTCAAGTGGATCAGGAATCCTGCAGGCAGCGCAGCAGCCGAGCGCCCCGGGCCCTGCAGGCCCCCACCATACGCAACGACGTTAGGGGGGGAGCGAAAACACCCCACTTTCACCCCTATTGCGAATTGGGGACGTACATACAAGATACTGCCGCAGTTATGGCGAACAAACAAGTGAAACGGTAGATGCTGACGAGGAACGTGAACAAACAACCGAAGGCGCCAACCTTTAGCTGTTTGACACCTAAAACGTGGTCTCTCTCGCTCTCTGTCTGTCTGTTTGTCCGTCTGTCCTCCTCTCTCTCTCTTTCTTCCCCTCACCCCTTTCTCTAGTCACCCATTCCAAAACTTGTCCGCCTTTGCTCAGCTGACTTCCATTTCCCACCGAACAAAATACAGAGAATTGCAATCGAGATAAGAGGCCAAGACGACAAGACGTGGTGCTGCCGGCCCCGGCTGCCCGCCGTTGTCGCCCCCTCGCTTTTTGAGCGGCCACCAGCGCCCCGCCCTCAACGGCTGCCCCGGCGGCCCCGGCCTCGGCCCCGCCGCCCGCTACGGCCAGCGGCAGCCCATTGGGCTGTCTGGCGAGGGGGCGAAAGGGGAAGACTGGGGGGAAAAAATAAAGAGCTTGTTGGTCTTTTCTCGGAGACGGCGCGGCGCAGAAGGAGGAGCAGGAGAAGTACACCGTGCAGACACGACGGGGCGGGACGGGGTCCTGTGAGTGGCCTACAGTATGACAGTCCTCTTAGCGGACACACAGCGATATGTTGCCTCAGAGCAGGGGACCCCCGAGCCCGGCCGGGCGCGGCAGTTGTGTGGCTCTCAAGACGACGACGCACGCAGAGACTCGTCACACGGAGACGGCATGGGGATCCCCAAGGTCCCCAAGGCCCCCATGGTCCCCGGGACGGCCTATATGGCAGCTATGCGAGCCCTACGTCATGCGCCTGACGTGTGTGTGTGTGTGCGTGTGTGTATGTGTGTGGTGAACAATGGCAGCAAGGGGTTGGAAAAGGGGAGCGGGGGATGAAAAAGAGAAGATGTACCGAAAAATAGCACAAGTGGCCAAGTGGACGTTGTTACGGCCGCACGGTGTGTCAGAGAAGTGGAGGTTCCGAACTCCTCCCCCCTTCCCCCTCCCTCGCGGACCCCCGCGAGGCCGTGCGGGCGCCCCAAACTTCGGAAGCAGAGTCCTCGCCCCGTGTAATTGATGGATGAATTGATTACTGGGAGACAGAGATTCATCCCTCCCCAGCACAGTCGGCCTGCCACAGGCGCTCCTCCTCGCGGTGATAAGTCAGACACTTACCCCTCGCCGCCGCGCCGCCGCGCGCAGTCGCGGAAAATCCTCCTGGGACGATAAGACAACATAAATAGGTCCTGATGGCGAAAGGGAGCGGGCCGACCCGATCGGGCCCGACCCGGCCGGGGCCGTGCCGGTGAAGGAGTGGCGCGCCTGGCCCGGCCCGGCCCGGCTCCGACCGGCTCCGACCGCCTCACAGCGCTACGCGGCGCTACGACTCTCGCGGGACGCAGCGGCCGCGGTGGCGATGGGGTTGTGTAGGCAGGCATCGGCGGCGGCCGAGGAGGAGGAGGAAAGGAGGAGAGGAAAGGGAAGCGCTGCGCGGCCCCCACCAGCAGGACACCGATCGCCCTGCGGCGTTTTGATTTCGGCGACGCGTTACGTAATATCCGCACGCCCCTTTGAGCCCCACCGCTGCACGACCCGACAGGCGGCGCAGTAGCGGCGCAGCCGAGGCGGCACTCTCGCGGAATCGACAGCTGGAAATAACCCTCGCCGCGTGTGTGGCGTGTGAAGGAAGCGCCGGGAAATGATGGCGAACCGCCGCAGTGCCGCGCCGCGAGCCGCCGCGGAGAAATATGCCATCGCGATGCCGTCAGTCACTTCCAAGTGGAATCAATTCGCGGGCGCGCGCAGGCGCCCTGCGTGGCCGCTGTGCCGGCCGTGCCGCCGTGACAGGTGATATACCCGGCTCAGGGCACAAGATGGAGCGGAAAGGAGTCGCATGTGCGCGCGAGGGCCCCGAGGCCCCCGCAGCCCCCGCACCCCCCGCAGCCCCCGCAGCCCCCGCGGCCCCCGGGGCCACCGCCCCCGCAGCTCCCCAGCCTCCGCAGCCCCCTGCGGCCCCCGGGGCCCCCACCGCAGCCCCCGCAGCAGCCCCTAAGACCCCCACAGCCCCCGCGGCCCCCGGGGCCCCCGCAGCCCCCTGTGGCCCGGAGCCTCTCGGCGGCGCCGTGGCCGACCTTGGCGGCTTATTTCGGCTCCAGTATTGCCAACGCAACAGTGGCAGTGGCTGCGGGGCTGGCAGGTTGGCAGCAGCGGGTCGCGGGTTCCTCTCTATTCCCCGCGCGGTTGAATCGATACAGCATTTTCGCAACGCCAAATGTGCTGGGTGCAGCCGCGGACGCTGAATCGAAGAACGTACCCAAGAACATCAAAACACAACTTACGAAATTACTTTTAAAAGAGCCCTCTTGCGCTTCCAGTAAAGTCCTAGCGATTTGTCCTCGCAATAGAGTCGCAGTAGAAAGAAAAAGGGGAATGTCCGATTGTCTACCAGTAAGTGTAAAACACAAAGCAGGGCGCGCTGCGCACGTATCCATAACCAATGAGTCCGGGAAGCCTGGGCCAAGCCTTGCTCGGCTGGACCCCCGACACGGCCGGCACGGCCCTACCCTTTGGTCCTATCTCCTATAACAGAGGCAGCGGCAAGGGGGCGGCCAAAAGTCTTCTTGATGTGCCTCTAATTAGGATCGAAAAAGAGGCTGATTATAAAGGAAAGTCAAAGGAAAAGTAGGAGCGGGTCCGAGGTGGCCGGCGATGCGGCCCCCGGCCCGGCCTGCCGACCTGAGATTCTCTCCAACATCCCGATCCTCATCCGGCCGCTGCTCCCAATAACGTCCTCCCTCTCTCTTTCTCGCTCTCCCTGTCTCTCGCCCTGCAGAGGCCGGAGAGAGAGAGAGAGAGAGAGAGAGAGAGAGAGAGAGAGAGAGAGAGAGAGAGAGAGAGAGAGAGAGAGAGAGAGAGAGAGAGAGAGAGAGAGAGAGAGAGAGAGAGAGCGGCACCCTGGTTTCGGGGGCAACCTTTGGCCGACTTTTCCGTGTTGTCTTTGCGAATGCGCCCGTGTTGTCAGTCCACCAGCCGCCGAACGCCAGTTTCTTGGATCGCCATTCGGGAAAAGGGGATAGAAAAGTTTGTTTTTTCTTGGAGAGCTGATCGAAGTGTAGAAGATCGCGACTCGTAGGATTTCAGCAGCTACGTGTAGCAAGGGTCAAAAGTGTTCCTGCTACAAGAAAGTTACGTCAAGGAAATACCTATTTTGAACTGTCATTCATAGCTAAGCCCCCGTTTGGTAGGCAATCTCCACTTCTAAATGCACCCGTGTCGTGCGGGCTGGCCTAACCGTACATTCACAGGCGCCGAGCGTCGTCGCCCTTCGATGTTTTGGCTAGGTGGAAATTCGGCCGTACATTATGAATGACGCCTCTTTAGAAAACTGACTTTTCAGAAGTCATGCGCCGTTCGCTACAAAGTCCATTGTCCGGTACACTTTTGCGTAGCTAGTTGTTGTTATTGGGACAAAAGCAGTCTGAAGAGCGCAAAAAACAATGCCGTCTCAAACCCCGCGCCTCATTCTTTTGGCTGCCGTTTTTCAGGCACCTAAAGACCCTGCGGCCTCCCTCTCCTCTCTCGCCTTTCACCAAAAAAGCCTTTCATTACATGCCAGGCTCTTAATATCATTTCGCGCAAGAAACTCATCCCCTTGTTTCCGTCGGACAAGGGATTTCTAAAACGGGGCAAAAACAGGACTAACTCGATCCGATTCACCATTGTGTAGAATGCCCGGAGCCACGCGAGCCCTCCATTTGCAGCTTTTGACTGGAGCCGTCGCGGTGCTCACGGCTGCTCCGCCTCGCCGACAACACCCAACACCCCTCCACGAACAAGTAGACCCAGACCCAGGTGCCCCGGCCCCGGCTAGCCCGGCCACCGCTGCCGCACGCACACTTTATACTGCCGCAGTGCCAGCTCCATCTGCTTTTGCGAGAAAATGCGTGATTCCTATATCCACATAAGCACCCGACCCTTAGCCCCATAATTCAAATTTATAGCCAGTGCTGCGCAGAAGAAAAGAGGAAGAGGCGGGAAGGGGTGGTCGACCACCGCAACCGCAGGCCACACACACACACACGAGCGCGCACACACATATTCACAATGACCACCGCCCCTGCCACAAACACACGCCCTCCCATTTGGGTATTGAATAGGATGCAGAAAGGAGCGCTCGGCCTGACGAGCCAAAGGGCCGCCAAAGAGCCGCCAAAGAGCCGCCAAAGAGCCGCCAAAGAGCCGCCAAAGAGCCGCCAAAGAGCCGCCAAAGGGTGCGCGGCGACCGGCGGCGACGGAACGCGCCGCGGAGTGCGAGAGGCGTTGCATGCATGGGCTAGCCGCGCTCTCCGACCAGCGGCCGAACATTTTCCATTTACGGAACACCATTTATACGGCGAACCTTATTTCACTTAATAAATCTACTTTTCCCTTAATGACACCTCTGCTCCGTCATTTTCTGTATAAAAACGGCGGAATATCACACCACGCCTCCATACTCCGTGCCGGGAGGGGCGGACGCCACAGCGGGGCGAAAAAAAGTGTGAGCAACAAATCAGTATATATACATTCCCCCGCATTGAGATATTTTCCCGTGAGTCCATAACAGAGGGGAAATAATAATAATGCATTTCCGTGCCACGGGAGAAGAGGACTACAACGCACGGCTCCTCGGGGGGCCAGAGCGGAGCCGGCCGGGGCGCCGCACTGCAAGGGCTCCAAATTTGAGTCACATAAAAAGAAGTGCGCAAGGAGTGTCTATACGGGCTTCCGTTCTCCTGGCCCCCTCGAAAACGACCGCCCCGCGAGTGCAGGCACGAATCGAAGTCAAGCGGCCCCGCGTGCGCTACGTCGTGCCAACTTTGTTTTGCACACTGCATCGTCGCATGACTTCTTCGCAGAGCAGGGAAAAGAGTGAGGGGAAGGGGGGGGGCAGAAAAAGGAAAAAAAGAGGTCTCAAAAATAGCGTGCTTCCGCTCTCCAGCTCCTAGTTTTATTGAAAAAGGAACAGTGGAGCGAAGTAATGGTGCAAAGCAAAAGGAGCTCGGCGCACATGGAGGGAGAGGAAGGAGGGGGAGGGGTGTGAAGAGGGAGAGGGAAGGTTTCCGAATGGAAAGGGGAGAGGCGACACAATGACACAATTGCGGACGCGAAAATTATGACATCAGCAGAAATACTCAAGCCCCCATGGCCATTGTGATGGTGACCCGGGACTGGACCGCTTGGCCCCCGGCCCGGCCCGGCCCGCTGCCCGCCTGCCCCATGGGCCGTGAATGGAATACGCCCTTGCCCGTTTCCTGCCCCACAATACCCCCAATCCGTGGGTCAGACCACCCTAAATCGAATTAAACCAACGAGCTTCGACACTAATTTCTTTAGAAATCAGTCGCGTCCACCGCGAGCGCCAGCCGCGCCAGCCAAACGCCCGCCGCCACCCCCTCCGGGCCCCACCCCGCATTCCCCGGAAATAAACAGAGAGGAAGGCTTTTAAAAATAATCAGTGGAGTGGAGAGCGCACCTCCACTGCGATCAGAAGCGACCCGATAAATAGGCATCAAAACGGACGCTCTCCCATAAAACACCAATTGCGATACCCCGATCCACGCGTACGAAGGAAGAAATTGCATCAGCAGTACCTCAAAGGCGAACACCACGGACCGGAACACGCGAATAAAAACGGAGTATAAATTCAACTAAACGACCGCGCGTTTGTTCTGCGCGCGAGCGAGCTCCTCCCTGCAAAGCAGCCGCCATTCCTTGCAGGAGAGGGGGGAAAATGGGAGAGAGGGAGAGGGAGAGGGAGAGAGAGAGAGAGAGAGAGAGAGAGAGAGAGAGAGAGAGAGAGAGAGAGAGAGAGAGAGAGAGAGAGAGAGAGAGAGAGAGAGAGAGAGGGAGAGAGTCCTAAGCCCTAACGGGCGACATGGGTAGGCCTTGACTGGGCGCCTCCCCGGGGGCACGGCACATCAAGCCCAGTCTAGAAACAACTCAATAAATCCATTCCGATCGGATGGCGTACGTCAGCCGCAAGGGGATACAGATACACCCAGCGGTCCCGGCCCGGCCCGTCCCTGGCGGCGCGGCTCGCAGGCGGCGGGCGCCGCGGAGGTAGGCCACGCGCCGCGTAGTGCTGCGGCCGGGTGGCCTACCTCCCGGGCGGCCGGCCCGCGCGCGGAGCAGACGGCGTCGCGGCCCGGCGAGCACGGGGCTGAGGACTGCTCCGGTACGGGTACTCTAACAGCAGAGTACTTTTGTGACTCGAGCCCGCTGCAAAGTCTAACGGGGCCTCGTTCGTCATCCGTGGCCCGGCGGACCGTGGCGGGCGGAGGCAGCTCATCTCCGCAAGCGACTTTACAAAGTGCCGCGGATTGCGACTAAAAACTCAATTTATTGTCCGCCGCCGCCGCCGCCGCCGCCCCGGGCAGCGCCGGTGGTGCCGGGCCGGTGCAGTAACGGGCCAAAGAAGTGAAACAAACCGCGGGGGCCGTTTATTAAGAGCCCAAACTATCCCCTTGCACCAGCCAGCCCTGCCCTCGACCCTCCCGGCACCGGGGCCCCCCGCAGTGCCCTGCAATGGGGGCCCTCTTCCCTTTGCTACCGCGCCGCTCTCTAGCAGCCAAAGTTTGGAGAGAGCTATTTCCATTTTGCGAGCAAGCGGCGCCGGCGCCGGCCCAGCCGACGGGGCGGCGTGAGGCGGGCGTGCGAGCGAACTGCCCGCCCCGACTGATAATCGTCGTTCGCGCCCTGCTGGCCCTGCTGGCCCTGCCACCGGACCGCAAACAGCGGCCTCGCTTCAGAGGCCAGGAGGACCTCACCCCAGTGCCTCTGCCGCCTGCACGGGAAGCCGGACAGTTCGGATGCGAGACCACAGCAACGAGCGGCGAGGTGGATGGACTCACATCCCCGCCCCGCCCCGTCACTGCGTTAAGAAGCCTTCTCCGCCTGTTGTTACTGATGGCGTAGGCAGGCCGGGACAGGTGTAATGAGATTTGCGTCCGAGTGCGGAGGGGGAGGGAAAGAGATTGGAAGGGAGGGTGGGCCGATGGGAGGAGGGGGGGGGGTAGTGACACGGGGCTGCAATACATATTTTGACAAGGCGGGGGGCGCCGCGTACGGAGACGCGTCGACGAGTAACTCGAACCAAATTGAATGAATACAGGGGGGATGCGGGGAATACAGCGGAGCGAGACTGTGTTGGAGTGCGTGCGGGAGGGGTGGGGAGGGCGGCGCAGGTCTACGTGGGAAATGGACTCGAAGCACCGAAGGAAAGGAAAACAGAGAGCTTTGGCGAGGGTGAGAACGCCCAGCCCCAGCCCTGCCTACGCTCCTCGGTAAAGTTCCCGCGCAGAAAAGAAAAAGTACCGCCGCCAGCCAAACCTGACGGCGCTTCAAAAAGCCAGAGATAAAGCTAACGCCAACCGCACAACGCATATGCAGCTCAGCCGAGCTCAGCTCCCAGCCCGGCAGCTGCAGGCGGCCAGGCCCAGGGGCTCCAGCTGCCGGGGCCGGGGTCCGTCATCCCCGGCCGGGGCTGCCCGCCCATACGTCCCCGACGGCACGCGGCACGGCACGGCACGGCACGGCACGGCACGGCACGGCACGGCACGGCACGGCACGGCACGGCACGGCACGGCACGGCACGGCACGGCACGGCACGGCACGGCACGGCGCGGCACGGCACGGCGCGGCACGGCAAGGCACACGCCACCCGAATCCGGCAGCCCGCAGCCCGCCGAGTCGAGTCCACCCGCCCGGCTGCCGAGCCGAGCCGAGTCCCACTGACCTGGCAAGGTTTGCGGCATAATTAAATCTGTCAGCAGCACCGGCCAGCCCCATAATTTCCTCGGGACCAGACCAGCCCAGACCAGGAGGAAGGCATGTGCTGCTCGTTGGTGCGGGTGCGGGTCTGCGGTGGTACCGAGCCGGAGCCGGTGTGGGCCGGCGTACCCACCACCATCACCACAACCACCCCCTCAGCCCCCTCCGCCCGCAACCACCCAGAAAAAACACGACCAGGGAAAAAGGTACGGCCGAGGGAGGAATTCAAAAGAGAAATCCACCCTCGAATCCACCCCGTGACGTGATGGAATAAGGACGGATAAACCGGCGCTGTATCATGGCGGGGACCTGGCGGGGACCTGGCGGGACCTGGCGGGGCCATGGCGGGGACCTGGCGGGGCCATGGCGGGACCTGGCGGGGCCATGGCGGGGACCGCTCCGCAGCGAGGAAACAGGCCGAGGTCGAGGCCGGAGCCAGGGCCGAGGTCGACGCCGAGGGCCGGCAGCCGTGGCTAGCCTCTGCAGACCTGTAATGGGACGCTTGCTTGTTTTCAATTAGGGCTTCCGGGTGTACAGATGAGGCCCGGAGAAGAGGGGAAAGATTTTTACTTTGGTCACCTCGGGGGAGGGCGCGTCGGCATTTTCTTTCGCTTTCCCTCATGCCCTCGGCCCTCAGTGCCCCCGAGCCCTCCTTCGAAACTTCACACAGGCGCCCCCTGTTCCTTCCCATCAGTTAATACCGCGCCGAACTTGGCAGGAGGCAGGCGGGAGCAGCGAGGGAGGCATCAGGTAATGTCGACTTAATGAAAAGTGCTCACGCGCTGCCCGGCGGACTGCACTGGGCCGGAAGTCGGGGCCGGCATTTCATTAGGAACTAGTGCTTCCCTTACTTTGCACCCCCTCCCCTCCCTCAGCCTCCCCTTTGTCCCCTATTGAGGGCCCATACAGATCACTCCGACGCCAGTTTCTAATTCCCGCCAACAGCATCGGCAGCCGGGAGGGCCCTGCGGCCCCGCCATGTGTGCGGCGGTCAGCCCTCCTAGGAGTTGATTGATTTCCTGTTGAAAGAGCAAGTAGGCAGAACAGGGACTCACCGTAATCTTGAAGTCATGCGGATCACAGGTGTCGTATTTCCGACGAAACCTGAGTACGGTGTGAGTGCCATTCTCGTACCCCAGTAACTGTTCATAGTCTTGACTAGAATCCACTTCAGGTTCGTATCGGTCGACTGCGTGACGGTCCTGCAACAGAACACACAACGAGGGTCAACAGAGGTCAACAACGGTCAGGCGGTCCACTCAAACACTCGAGAGAAGAAGAAGAAGAAAAAAAATCGCGGTAATTTCCGTGCATTACACATATGTTTAAGAGTCTCTTCCCGTGCCAAGGAGCCTAGTCCGCTTCACAAGCAGCAGCAACAACACCCTCCCATCTTCGGGGACAAGGCTCCCGCTGCCTCTTTTGGTTCCGCATTTTAAAGATCGGTGCACCCGGGCTTCATATTCAGATGGCGCCCTCCTCACTCAACTCTTAAATGTCAGCTGCAGGAGAACGCAGTCCCCCTGCGTTGCAAAGGGGGGACACTACGCAAAAGAGAGAGGGAGAGAGAGAGAGGGAGAGAGATAGAGAGAAGAGGAGGAGGAGGTAGGGTCGGTGCAAGCGAGACAGACAAGGCCCCTTTTACAGACTCGATAGCAATGCGGTCGTCCGAGATGTATTCTTTACGGCCTCCTGGGGGATCCCCCTGGATCCTCCCGCCTACCGCCTACCCCGCCAGAGGGCGCGTCCGAAAAGCCCCGCCGTCCCCCATGGCCGGGGCCACGGCCGGGAGCTGCCTCCGAAGCGGCTCACCGTACCATTCAGCCTTTTACTGCGGCGACCGAACGTCTCACATTACAATGGCTTCATTTGCGATTCTCGGTCCGCCTCGCTGGCTAGCCGCGACCCGGCCCGGCTCGCGCGTTAGCGCACTCTCCCTCTCTGTCTGTCTGTCTCTGTATAGATATATCGCTCTCTTTCCCTCTCTCGCACCCACTCACTCTCACCCAGCGCACTCTTGTACCCCCTTATCGGAAAGAAACAGAATAACCTCTGTAAAAGACTTTATTGCGCCTGATGACGGCCACTACCACGGAACATCATCATCTTCACCCGCCAGTTCATGGAGCAAGTTCATGGCGCAGCTCATGGATACGGCGGCGCAGAAAGCTGGCCGAGCAGCACTCTGCCATTACATGGATTGCAAATAGAATACTCCGCAGAGGCCCAAAACGGAAGTCAGAATTCGTGACGAAGAAGAACGCAGCGGAAGTATGAGGATTCACGTGTGCTTTTCTTTAAAAATAACTTGCTTTTCTGTGAATAACACGTGATCTCTCATACTTTCTACAGCACTCTTTTTCTTCGTTACAATCTTACTTCCGTATTTCGGTCTACTCCGGAGTACTCTACTATGCCGAAAAATCCTCGGCCAGCGGCGGGCGGCGAGGGTGCGGGAATCAGTAAAAGTTGCTAACCATCGGGGGGGCGCCGGGGAGCAGTAACATGGGGGCGGTGACGGAGCACGGGGCGTCCTGTCAGGCTATCCCTTAGGCACCCCGCGCTCGAGTGCCACGGGCTTCTTTGGCAGCTCGGCGTCACGTGATTCGTGCCCCCCCCCCTTTTGCACCTCAACCCAGAAGCCCCTGGCAGTATCGGGGCAGACGTGTCGAAAAACGTTAATCTGGGGCGATCGCGATATAAATTAGCAAATACGGCGCAGCGGTCGCCGCAGCCGCCGAGGTAATCTCTCTCTCTCTCTCTCTCTCTCTCTCTCTCTCTCTCTCTCTCTCTCTCTCTCTCTCTCTCTCTCTCTCTCTCACACACACACACACACACACACACGAGCACGAGCCTGTGAATACGTAATGTGGAAGAGGACGAGGAGAATATGACCGAGAACAGCCGTAGCACACGCACACACACCAACACACACACACACACACACACCACACATACAGAAAAAAAAGAATTTCATTTTTGG
>CM076244.1:18963414-18978414 GCA_038380765.1 Odontothrips loti | reverse complement strand
ATTTGTAACAAGCGAAGCGTCATTTCGGATAGGTGTGAGGCGGCGGCGGTGGCGGCTGCCCGGCAGCATGGGTGCCTGCGGTGCCTGCGGTGCCTGCGGTGCCTGCGGTGCCTGCGGTGCCTGCGGTGCCTGCGGTGCCTGCGGTGCCTGCGGTGCCTGGTGCCTGCGGTGCCTGCGGTGCCTGCGGTGCCTGCGGTGCCTGCGGTGCCTGCGGTGCCTGCGGTGCCTGCGGTGCCTGCGGTGCCTGCGGTGCCTGCGGTGCCTGCGGTGCCTGCGGTGCCTGCGGTGCCTGCGGTGCCTGCGGTGCCTGCGGTGCCTGCGGTGCCTGCGGTGCCTGCGGTGCCGCGGTGCCCTGCGGTGCCTGCGGTGCCTGCGGTGCCTGCGGTGCCTGCGGTGCCTGCGGTGCCTGCGGTGCCTGCGGTGCCTGCGGTGCCTGCGGTGCCTGCGGTGTGCTGCGGTACGGTACCTACGGAGTGGAGCCTGCCGTCTTATGACGTGCGAAACACGGAGGTGAGGCGGCGGCGGCGCAGCCGAGCGGATCGAGATAGCAGTCGCCGGCCGGAGGTCAAGAATCGCAAATGCAGCCGACGAAAAAACTGTAAAAACGCCGGTCGTTGCACCTTTCCAGGGCAGAGGAGCTCCGGCTGCCCCCGCCGGGCCCCGCTCACACACTCACACACTCACACACACACACACACACTCACACACACACACACACACACACACACACACACACACACACAGAGGGCGCATGTAACGCCGGGGCAGCGCATCGATGAAAATCAGCGATCAGAACAGAAACGGCCTCCGGTGCCCCCGGCGAGGCGAGCCCCCGGCCCCTGGCCCATCAGAGATAGTGAGCGTCGGCGATGGCGCGGCGGAGGCGCGGGAGCTGCGGGAGAGGGAGCAGGAGGGGAGGGGGAGGAGGGAGGCGTTGGGGTCACACGGCTCGGCTCGGACCAGGATGGCCGGGCATGGCGCCGGCCGTGGCCCCGCGGCCCCGCGGGCCGCTGGTGTCCGTCCTTGAGGGCCACCGCTCCGCTCCACGTCAGCGGTCTCATATGGAACATGAACATGCCTTTGTGCGCGGTTCGCGGCCTGGACGTCCCGTCCGGTCCGGTCCGGTCAGGCGTCGGTCCGGCGCGGTCCCCCCGCCTCTGCCCCGCCTGCTCCGCGGTGCTCGCTCAAGGGTGACGCGATCGTGATAATGCGGGCACGGGCCGCCATTGGCCGAGGAGGCGACCGGAAGTGGCCTCCGATTGGTGGTGGCAGGCCGGGGGCGGGCTGGGGGCCGGGGCCGGGGGCGGGCGGGTGTGTGAGTAATCCTGCCTCTGTGGGGCTTCGGTGGGACGCGGCTTACAAGGCGGACAGGACAAACACCTTCGCCGGTGACGTGGCGGCGGGGTCCGCAGTCCTTGACGCCCCACTCTGCTGACACGGCTGGCTGGTGGCCCCAGGCGTGGCCTAGCTGAGCCCCCACCCCCACGGCAGGTGCTGGTCAATCAGCAGCAGCAGGCACCTGCCGGCACACGGCGCGCGCACGCCGCCGGCACGCCGCCGGCACACCACAGCAGGCCCCGGCCGCCCCGGCCCGCACGGCCGCGGCCGAAACACTCATGCGACTCACGTCTTAACTTTTCGCACCTCCGCGCTGGCCGCAACAACTCGGGCGTGACGGAAAGTTTACCCACCCATCTCATGAAACATACAATGCGGACGCCGTTGGCGACCAGGGGGCGGTCGGTGGGATGGGAGTAGGTGTGGCGGGGTCAGGGTGGGCCCGCCCAGTGCGTTCCCTCACAATACTTCCACTGGAAATCACTTCCCCACGACGGAGAGCGGCCGGGTCCGAGGGGAGCTCACCGAAACCGGCGACAAGCACACGTCATGCCGACGCCGACCCCTCCGCGATAAGCTCAGCCCGAGCCGAGTGGTCTAAGTAACTTAGTGCCGGCCGGGAGCCGCAGCCACTGGCAGCCACTGGCAGCACGCACCCAGGGATACGGCTCAATCCTCGCGCGCACGACAACTCTCGTGCACAGTATAGTTTTCGAGCGGAGAACGCACGGCACTGCGCGTCAAAGATTAATCCCCTCCCTTGCCGTTTGTTTAATTAGGCTGCATGCCACAGTGCAGAGCGAACGACACTCACACGCTATGTACGTATATGGGCTGCTCGTCTGACCCCTGCGGCTCCAGCACAGCGCATCCGCATCCTTGCGGGAAAGGAAAGGAGGGTCCTCGGACGGACGCAAGCTTTTTACGTTAATGCCCGTGGTCGTTATGGACTGGGTGTGCATGTGTGTGTGTGTGTGTGTGTGTGTGTGTGTGTGTGTGTGTGTGCGCGACAAGACGCCCAATAAAGTGCTAGACCTACTGCGGCCAGCGAGGATGCCTGCACGGGGCCGTCTGTAGGCCTGCCAGCCGACTACTTTTGACTGATTTTAAGACTCGGAGGGCGGCAGCACACGCGCCACCGCGAGGCCCCGAGCCCAACAGATACTACGCTGCCCCTCCTGGCCTCCCGCCCCTCCCCCGGCCTGCAACAGCTACTGACGAGGCGGAACCCGTCCTCCCGTCCTCCCGTCCTCCCCTCTGGCCCTCCGGCCCTCCGGTCCTCCGGTCCTCCGGTCCTCCGGCCAACGAGTCATAAACGGCTTCGTATCGGCAGGGAGCTGTCGTCGTGTTCGCTTTGTTTTATAGTGAAGAACAGCCATTGACAGCAACAGCAGCGGCAGCAGCAGCAGCAGCAGACGAGAAAAATGTCTCGGAATTTTAATATTCGTTTTTCTTTTCTGTCGATTTGCCGGCGTGTTGAATATGTGGGGTTGGCCCCATCCATACGCCCCACCGCGAAGAAATCCCAACAACGACTTCGATGTCCTCATTGATGCGGGTCATTCAGGTTTTCCCGCCGATTCCGGACACACGGCGCTGCAAGCAGCTGAAGCAGCCGAGATGGCTGCCTGCGCTGCACCGCCCTCTGCAGGACAGGACCCCCGACACAGACACGCCCTCCGCCCCTCCTTTTGGCGTCCACCTGTTTGAAACTGACGAGGCCAATTACTCACTCGTTCTTACAGTACAGAGCGGGCTCTGTTGGCTAACAATGGCGCAGGCCACGGCACGGATCATGAGTTACGCTTCGCACACATGCACAGGTCACACACACAGTCTCCCACACACACACACGTGCACATAGGTCATGCACACCGCCATAGTCAGCCAAGACAGGGGGATATACGGGACATCATGGTGGCGTTGGGGCCGCCGAGTGGTGGGAGGTTTAAAATACACACGAAAATGAACGACGAAAAACTGAGCGTGGATGGATGGTCATTATTAAGTTCCTCTCGCTCATTACGAGGCTGGTGCAAGTCCCGCAGGTCCCGCAGGTCCCGCAGGCTGGTGCGAAGGTGGCGTCGCACATGAACGGACACTAATTGGCCGCTCGGAATAAGTAAAAGCGCAAGCGATAGAGAAAGAGAAGAAAAGAGGGGAAAACGCTAACGATACAACGCGCGTTCGCCCAGACAAATTGCCAACATCACACTATACGATGCACCGCGCAGTTCATCGGATAAAAAGATTACTTAGATTATCACGACTTTTCCTCTGATTATTTTTTGTTGTTGGGGGGGGGGGGGGCTGAGAAAGGGCGGCATGAGAGGGTAAAAATTATTTTAGTGGTGCGCAGTGCGTGATGGAGAAGCATTGGCGTAGCTCGGCGTAGACCTGCAGATGTGTCCCCCGACTGTGGGCGGCCCAAGGGGCGGCCCTCCCGGCGGCACGGCACTACGTCTTTGCGTGACGCGCGTTCATCACAGACTACCTTTTTGCAAAACGCTGCCGCCACGCTACTGCCACCGATGCAACAGCACCGGCGACCTCTTTAAGAGGGGCGCCCCGTGGGGGTGCGGCCCGTGGCCTCCCTCATGCAGCTCGTGTGCCCCCCGTGTGCCCCCTGGGTGTCCCCCGGATGCCCTCCGGGTGCCCCCTGCTGGCTGCCGTCCCCGCCCGTTTCAACTTTCCCTCTGAAGTCGCACATTCGAGCCAAGCAGGCCGTGGTGTACTTTGCAGGGACCCGCCCCGAATATGGCCCCCAAACCCTCCATCCGTGAGCCGGCCGGACCCTCGCCTCCAATTTGAAAACTTTGATCGTAAAATTATTTCACGCTGAATAAGGATGTAGATTTGGTGAGCGATGTAGTTCTCTCTTTCCTAACTATCGCGATCAACTTTTCGGTGCGGCTGGAGGGGGGGGGGGCAGTCGGCAGCGGGCAGGACATGGCATTCACGGTCGTACACGAGCAGCCCCACCTCCGGCCCACCCCACCAAACAAATAATAAAATACGTTCAATTAGCAAAGTTTGGCCGGAATATGGGCATGAAGCAGACGAGGGACGTGCAGACGCTGCCAGCTGATACTGACGGAAGTGCGCGGCACGGAGAGAAGAAAGGCCAAAAGTAGAAATTGAAGTAAGGAAAAACCTTTGCGGGCAGACGCCAATCTACTTCCTGCGGCGCAGGCCCGCTCCCTCTGGGTCATCCCCCCACCCCTCTAGGGCTTTACTTCCAAGTCAACTTTTCCAGTGTCGAGAAAATTGAGGCTTTAGCTTTGCTTTGGGTGTTGCAGCGTCGCCAGCGGATCGGGTAGATTAAGGCTGGCAAAACTCGGGCGTCCGCCCTCCATCCCGAGCGTGGGTCTGTGGAGCTGTGGGGATGTGGGTCCGTGGGGCTGCGGGCCGTGGGGCCGTGGGGCCGTGGGGCCGTGGGGGGGGCCGTGGGGCCCGTGGGGCCGTGGGGCCGTGGGGATGTGGGTCCGTGGGGCTGCGAGGGGCCGTGGGGCCGTGGGGCTGCGGGGCAGTGGGGCTGCGGGGCAGTGGGGCCGTGGGGCCGTGGGGCCGTGGGGCCGTGGGGCCGTGGGGCCGTGGGGCTGCGGGGCCGTGGGGCCGTGGGGCTGCGGGGCAGTGGGGCCGTGGGGCTGCGGGGCCGTGGGGCCGTGGGGCTGCGGGGCAGTGGGGCCGTGGGGCTGCGGGGCCGTGGGGCCGTGGGGCTGCGGGGCAGTGGGGGCACGCGGCCCGACTCTTTCTGCTGTCGGCTCCGTTTCCCGCCACCTGACAGCGCTAATCACGCCTCGGGGCATTCTTATTCAATTAGTCGGCGATTCCGGTTGGGTATTAAGGGGTGAAATCAGGCGGGTGGGGGCCGTGGGGGCCGCGGGGCTGGCAGGGGCTCAGCCACCTGGACGGGGCGCGCACTTACCCCCCGCGGGGCTGGCAGGGCATGCCGTGCGCGATATATTTCCCTTCCGCAATGGAGCTCATTTACCAACCCGTAATTAGGGGCCGATGTTGCCGCTGGGAATGAAAAGAAGGGGATAGAAAAAAATATATTATACCTAATAGTTACTATTCTGTCCGCGAAAAAAAATAATTTAATAACGCAGTAAAGTCAATGGTGGACTTGAGGGATGGGGGGGGGGGGCGGGGCCTTGCTACTGTCCGTGTGAGCTAGATGCGGCTAGAGGCTGGCCTGAGTGCAGCAGTTGCGGAGAACACCTACAAAAAAGTACGTGGCACACACACACACACACAAGCACACACTCACACACACATACACACACACTGCCACTCGCACCCCGGCAGCTCCGCGTCTGCCCACAAGTCCCGAGAAGGTTGGCGCCAACAAAGTTTGAAGCCATATGATGAATTGCCATAAAACTGGCGCGCCTGCCTGACCGCTAGGGGCACTCGGCAGCGGGCAGCACCGCCCCCCGTCCCGGTAGGGCTTTGGCCGTTCACACCTGCCGAAAGGCTGCCCGACAGACGTGTACGCGACACAGCGAGGCAAACCATATATTTCGCTGACCCCAAAACGCGCTCTCTCTCTCTCTCTCTCTCTCTCTCTCTCTCTCTCTCTCTCTCTCTCTCTCTCTCTCTCTCTCTCTCTCTCTTTCTCTCTCCTTCCCCCCTTTCATGACCGTTCTGGCACCGGCCGCACCGCACCGCGGCCACAATCAGCACCACGCCACCGCAGCCCCTTACGGACCCAAATAAAAGTAGAAATTTCCGAAATCCCACGAGAAAAATAATTGTGAAGGCCAGCGGCGTCGGTGAGGGTGAAAGGGGCGGGGCGCCGAAGGGTTGCTGGGGAAGAAACGGGGGCGGGAGGAAAGGGGTGGGGGCTGAGAGGTAGGGGGTAGGGGGTCGTAAATGCGAACGGCGTGCAGCCGTGCCCCGCACCGCCGGCCGGCCGCGTGAGGAAACACTTGTACTTCCACATTAAGCACCCTCACAGCGTTTCAGACGCGGGCCGCACACAACACCACAGCCAGCCAGCCAGCCACCGCCGCGCAGAAAAAGAATAGACGGGGCTGCAGGGCACGGGTGTTACCGACCACAACGAGCCTGCTAGGGGCGGCGGGGACGGCAGTGGGGGCGGCAGCGGGGGCGGCAGCGGGGGCGGGCAGCGGGGGTGTTGTAGAGAGGGCAGCGAATCTCAATCCCGCCGCGCTGTTTCCTAGCAGCCACTCAGCAGAAGAGCCCACAGCCCGGCCCAACCATGTACGGTAACGACAACAGAGTGCTGGAATTCCCGTCGCAGTCATTCATTAATGCATTCATTCCTCAGCCCATTCGGTGTGCATTTTCATTAGCCACATCCCCAAAAAAATATTCAGAACAAAACGCAAAAAATAGTTCATTTTTGCGCTCTTACATTAAGAAACACACACACACACGCGCGCGCGCGCACGCGCTCCAAAAGAAAACGAAAAACCAGCACACGCACACATTTGGGACAACCGGCGTTGCCGTGGCGCCGTTTAATGAAAAATGTCACGCTTTGCCTCGGCCTCCCCGGTGGAGGCAGTAAAACTCCGGCAGCCGCCGCGCCTGTGGCCGCCTGTGGCCGGGCGCGCGGCCACCGGCACCACATGTGCCTGCCGGACGGGGACACGAACCCTCCATATTCCGCCGCGATTATCTAATTTTCGAAAAATAGTAACTTCGCTGTCGGAAAACATAAAGTAACGGTTGAATTTATTGAAAACAACCCGCTGTCGCACTACGGTCTTGGCCCTGTGTGCGTTCCGAGGCAGCCTCAAGCCAGCCACGCCACCCGCGCCTCATCTTTCTCTCTCTCTCTCTCGCGGCCGCGCTGTCCCCACGGTCCTGACCCATATTGCCGTTCCCCAGCGCGCCACATCAACCAGAACGCAGCCCCCCACGCCCCGCCACGCCCCGCCACGCCCCGCCACGCCCCGCCACGACACGCCGCGCCGCCACCAGCTGTTACCAGCAGCGTCCGGCACGGTCCGGTGCTGTATGGGGCCCTCTGGGGCTGTTTCTTTGGCAACACGTCGCCAATACGTTAGCCTGCGTATATCGATAAGACGCTGGGTACATGTGTTTATGTGTGTGTGCGCGTGTGTGTGTGTGTGTGTGTGCGTGTGTTGTACATACGGTATCCTGGAAGGAGGGAGAAACACGGCTCACAATACGACAGGACACGAAGTCCACACTCGTCTCTGGAGAGTGACCAGTGAACCGGAGAGAAACCGAGGAGGACAAAGATAGGTAGCGAGAGAGAGAGAGAGAGAGAGAGAGAGAGAGAGAGAGAGAGAGAGAGAGAGAGAGAGAGAGAGAGAGAGAGAGAGAGAGAGATGGGGGGGGGGGGGCATTGCGGCAGGTGGTCCGATAGTATGTCACTGGGCACGTATGGCTAGGTCGGATAACGTCGTGCGTACACTGCCGTCGACGTGTCCCTGAATATCAGCGAGCGGCGCCGAGAGAAAACGCCGTACTCTGCGAGGGTAGGCTGTGCCGCAGGCAGGGCCGCACTGGGGTCGCCTACCCTGCAGCGCCCGCAAGGGGCCATGTCATGGCCATACCACCGTGGGCCGCAGCGTATACGTGACGTCCTTGTCGTGCTGCCTGAGCCGGGCCGGGCCTCTGGGCAGCCCCTGTGCAGCCTGCTGCTGCATTCCTGTGCAAACTCCCGCCGCAAACACGGGCCCGGTGAAGGCATACGGCGGCCAGCCCGTTCCCGGGACTAGCGCGCTGACGGCCTCCGGCCACTGCCTCCGGCCACTTCCTCCGCCCCGCGCTGTGGCAATGCAACTCGCTGAGACGACGACACATGTCGTTTGTCCGGGCACCGATTACCCATCCGGCCCCCGTTGTATGACAGGGTCATGTTGTGGTAATGACGACTCCTGTTTTACCTGCATTCGTCTCTTCTCGTCTCCTCTCCTCTCTCTCTCCTCTGTTTTCTCTTTTTATTTCCCTGCGCCCGCTGCGCCCCTCGTCGTCCTCATGACGGCTTTTGCAGAGCGAAACGCCAGAGGGCCGCGGGGATCCCAAAGCCACGGTGAGCCGAGCCGCTCAGTGGACGGTCCCCGGCGGGCTGAGGGGCCGGGCGTGAAGTACGTCGACAGGACGCCTTCCGGTGAGCACGAGCATGAATTTCTGCGTATAATAGGAATGTTTGGTGGCACCTGCTATAATTACCGACACGATTTTAGTTCGTAATACAAATCTGACACAGTGTCGTCAAAAGATAAGTTTTATAACCTTAAAGTAATTCGTAATATGGCTTCTCAAAGTTATACGAGGAAATCTCTCTGTAAGGCCTTTTGAATGAAGAAACAAAACGAAACATACCGAGTTTGGAGCTCGGGCTGGCCGACAATTTAACAAGATCTGCGTCTGCCACACGTCTGGGACGGAGTTGTTGGCTGGTCGATTGACTACCGGCACTACTCCCGATCCGGCTGTGTGGGACACATCCAACCTGGCCGCAGGACCCCGCAGGACCCGCAGGACCCACAGGACCCGCAGGACCTGATCCAGATTAGCGTCAGGACTCGCCACAGGATTAAACGGCAGCGCCGCTCAGCCGTCCCAGCAGCCGCCACGCGCACTCACCCACTAACGGAGCTCAGAGGTGCTTTCGCAGAACACCAGGAAGCGAGGGAATGGGCCGAATGGGACATATACCTTGTATTTTTTTAAAATAACTATTTCTTTCGGAAGCTTTTGTGTGGCAAACGTTAGGCGGGCAACTAAACTCTCAAAAAAACACGAAAAACACAACTTGCAGTTGTTTCTCCTTTTGTTTTAGAGTGCGCGTGCTGTCCTGGCTTCCTCCTGGCAGACGTCGTCCTAGAATGTCGCGCCTTTTAACTCTTCCCTCGACCTTCGCTGCCCGCGCCGGCGAAATGACGCGTTAGAAGGGCGTCGCGCGGCGTGTCGCGGCGTGGCGCGGCGTGGCGCGGCGTGGCGCAGCCCCACCTCTTCGCGGCATCCTTAATTTCCGCGGCCTGAAGCAGCCTCCGGTCCTCCGCTACCCGGCCTTTCTTTTTCAGGAACAAATAGACACTTACTTGGGAGAGCAGAACGTGGTAAGATAGATAGAAAGTGAGAGAGAGAGAGAGAGAGAGAGAGAGAGAGAGAGAGAGAGAGAGAGAGAGAGAGAGAGAGAGAGAGAGAGAGAGAGAGAGAGAGAGAGAGAGAGAGAGAGAGAGAGAGATACGGCAGCAAGGGGGCTACAGAAGAGTGGCTCTCGTTCAGGCTCCGCGAGGCCACTATATCAAAGTTTCAATAAGGGCTGTTTAAGGGTTCGGCCGTGCCAGCCGGTGGGGGCCCGGTGGGGCCCGGTGGGGCCCCCGGTGAGGCCGTGTCCACGGCGCGCGTATCCTTCCTAATGAGAGCGACAAAGAGGGATGCAGTGACACACGGACGGACCCCTCCCGCGGGGGCAAAGAGGACCGATAATGTTCGGAGGGGGCAGGGACCTTTCCCAGGCTGCCCCCGCGCACAGCCCCGGACATGGGCATTGTGCGCTCCCCCCACCGCCCCCCAGCGGCCCCCACCGCCCCCCACCGGCCCCCACTGGGGCCCCACACAATGGCGAGCTAAATCAAACACGCGTCTGCCCCGCCGCTCGAACCGTTTACGCTGAAAGCGCATAAAGAGTCCAACGACGGCGAGATGCCGGGAATGAAGCGGGCGCGCATCGTCGCGATGAGGGGATACATAAAACTCGACCGGGCGGCGCCGTGCGTAACTCTGTCACGGTGTGTCACAGCAGCGTGGGGCCGCCGTGTAACGAAGCAGCAACGCAGCGACAGAGTTTCCACCAAATTGTTTATCATGCGAGGCCAGCAGCATGGACGGTCGGGCATCCATACCACCGGCAGCGGCCTAAGCCATGGCGGCTCCCACTCAATGAGTCCCACACCAGACCAGTCCCGGACCAGTCCAGCGGGCCAGGGGCGGCGTCATACCTGCAACAGAAAGGGAGACGCAGCGAGTTAGGAAATGCGATTGAAATTTATGCATTGTATTAGAAACATTTCGTTGCAGTAATAATATATAGGCATCACTTCCCCTTATTAATATTTTTCTGCCTGACATACGAAGAAAATCGCAAAAGTGTTCCTGATGTGAACAAATACCTTCGTAAGTTTAGAAAGAAATTCACTGTAAGAGTGTCCGTTTGGCGTTTGTGAGCTCCAGTCGGCGGTGAGTCGGAGGTAAGCGAGGTAATAGAGGGGGAAGTGATCTAGAGAGAAGGGTGGAGGCATAGAGCGAGCGTAACGTGGAGGTGGGCGGCTGGGCTGGGCTGCCGCTGCCCTGCTAGACGGGGGCTCCAAGCCAGCGAGCCGTCAGGAAACGGACACAAAAGGGATGAAGAGCGAAAGGGCGATTAAACGCCACCCAAACTGCGCCTTTTGTTCGGGCCATCGGAAAGAACAAGTGGGAGTACCGTGTGCGGAGTGGGGGAGCAGCCGAGTCACGGGACGCGGCGCCGGCTAGGCCCATGGCGGCCGTGGAGAGACGCATCCGGGACATAGAGGCAAACCGGGAAATTGGGAGCGATATAGGAAGTTGAAAGGTGTGAATTTGTTTGCCCTCCCGTACGCCGCGTGCCGTGTTGACAGCAGCGGTGTGCTGCGGAGCTGCGCGCACAACACAATGCTCGGCTCTTGCCCCACCCCACCCCAAGCAGGGCTGACCACTCAAGGCGTGGCGCACCGAGCCTAGAGCCCCCCGGCACAGCCCCGCCCGCCCCCGCTCGAGCTGAGGGGTTAAGGGGGTCGCAGTCCCTCCCGCAAACGAGTCTCTTCAGGGACATAACTACGGCGGGTCCTGGTGCCCCGGCGGGGGCCTCGAGCTCGTGCCCCGCGGCATCGTCCCACTGGGCCTCGGCGGCCAGCACGGAACGACAAGGGAAAAAAACATGACATGTTGCGGCAGAGAATGCCAACGATGCCATAAGAATCGACACGGGCGGGGCAGTCCGACGGACGATAAAGTTCGGGTAAGAAAAGAAAATGGCCGCCTGCGTTTTGCAGACGGTAGGAACTGACTCCGAAATGCTGGCGGCCGTCTGTAATTACTGCCCCCTCGGCCTCGGCCCGGTCTCCTCTTCCCCGGGTCGCCGAATTTCTCGAGCACGACACGAGATTAGGTCATTACTTGGCCGCCACCGCCACGAACAGACGCGGCGCTCCGCAAGGGTCAGCGACGCGATAGGGTTCACCATTCCCACGGAGTCCCCCGACGGGCCGGCAGGCCGACGGGCCAAAGGACCGCGAGGTGCGTGGCCTCTTGCTGTCTCCGTCGCACCCGCAGCGCGGGGCCCGCCCGCACGCCGGTTAGACGAAGACAAACAGACACCTCCGAGGTGAGACTGTTCATTACCCGACATGAAATTACTCCGCTGCTCCTCAAAGGGGTAAAGAAAGAAGGAGGCACACACACACACACACACACACACACACAGCGCGCATGATGACTCCTTTGACTCATCCGTCACGCATTACGCGTAACGACGCCGTACTGAGTCATTATTTGGGCCAGCCCCAGGATCGGGCCGCGTCCGGGGCGATCTTCCCGTCCTTGTCGCACACGTGCGCACAGAGGCGGTGGTCGCGGGGCGAGTGACGGAGACCGACGCGGAGAGAGCAGCAGCCGCGAGCGAGCGCGCGGGCGAGACTCGAACCCGGCTCGGCTCGACTCACAAACCGGCGGAAGGTGTTTGTTTTCCCAAGCACATCACCGCACCGGCACGCACACGCACGCACGCACACGCTGCCGCTGGAGCCCCGCTGGCCCCCCGGCCTGTAATCAATGCCCGGCAGGTTCGGTGTTCCACTAAGTTTTTAGCGGTAAGTTTGATGCTCTATCAGCTGGTGAAATCGAAAGCAATAGTAGGACCCCCTTCTCCCCCCTGCCCTCAGCGATAAATCACCGTGGCTCGATGCCCCCTCTTTTGGCCCGGACGCGTTCAAAAACCAGAGCGGTCTTCCATCCTTACTGCGCGATGCGGATCAACTTGGCACAGGGCGGTGAGGGAGCGAGAGGGAAGGTTGCGGAGTGCATTATGGGAGACAGCCTTTCTCAGCCGCGGGCGGGTGCGAGGCGGGCTTGGGGTGCATGACGCCTGAAATTGCTTTTCATTTCTGAGGGATTCCGTTTATTTGAAACACGTTTGCGGTACTTATATAACAAAGAATACAAATTCGTTTCATTCCTCTTTTTTAAAAATAAAAAATAGAAGAGCAACAAAGTCCGAGGAACTAACGTGCACGGTTCTACGAGGAAAGGGGGAAAGAAAAGAGTCCAGGTAATTAGACATTCAAGCTCGCATTAAACGAAGACTCCGGAGGTAACGCCCTAACACGATAGCCCTTTAAAAAAAAGCTGAAGCACAATGGTTGATAAAACGGCGCAAGTTGGGGGGCCAAGCGCCAGAGTGCGCCGGGGGCAGGACAGGCGGGAGGAGGAGGGGGCGGCAGGACAGGCGATATTGAGGAACTTTTGCACATTAAGTGCAGAGAGCTGCGAGAGGAGCAGATTGTGGTTATGTTGACTGACCCCCGGCCGAGATCTGACCCTTCACTTTACGCGTGCGCTCCAGGGGGGGGGGGGGGAGATAACTGTAAACCATTACGAAAACTCGGCGCTTATTTCAATTCCGGTGGAATTACACCGGCAACTATTAAGCGGTGCATGTGAATGAGTGTTTGCGAGAGGCGGAAAAGAGTGCTGAGGACTCCGGAGAGTTAGAGAGCGGTTAGAGAGAGACAGAGAGAGAGAGAGAGAGAGAGAGAGAGAGAGAGAGAGAGAGAGAGAGAGAGAGAGAAACGGGAGGGGGAGAGACAGAGAGGGGGGGGGGGAGGGAGATGGATTTCAACCGTCGGGTAGGGGAGCGGTGGGGCCGACGCAGGAAATCCGGGCGGGACAGCCGCCGGAAAGTGGAGGGCGGTGCGCGGTGGAGGGGTGTGGGTTGGGGAGGGTTGGGGGGGGGGGGGGGGAGAGGGGGTGACCGCCCCGTACGCGGCCGGCCCCGCGTGGCCCCACGGGGGGCCAACCTGTCGCGGCGGTCCGAATCAGGCCGTGGCGGGGCGGGGAGGGGCCCCGGAGGGGCGGGCAGGGCAGGGCGCATTGGAATCGCTTGGGGCTCCCGGAGCCGAGTGCAGAACGGTGTCCCCCTTGAAGACATTCCAAAAGTACTTCGCAAAGTCCCCAAGACGGTCCGCGCGCTGACCCCGCCGGGGGCCGCTGGAGAAGGGCAGGGCGGCCCCCTGCCTGACCGCGGCCGCCGCGCACCTCGAGGCTTAAATTGTGGACCGAAGTCGCGAGGGATTAGAGGAAAACTCCGGGTACTCGAACCCGCGACACACGCCGAACGGCCCTGGATTCGACACGCCGAATGTCGCCATCAGTTTCGCGCGCACGCCCCCCGTGAATGGCTTGAGAGCAAGCGGAGGGCCGACTGAGGGGATCCGGATGGCAGAGGGTGGGCCAAGCACGGCGGCCCGCCCCCACGGGGACTCGAACCCGGGCCGCAACTGCGATTAAGGCCCCGGCCAGTTGAGCGAGTCCGTCGGCCCGTTCCGCAAACGGAGCGTGGCACGATATGGCGCAGAAGGGTTCGGAGAGGTGGCAAGTTTAGGACACGCCGTAAACACACGGCTTAATTAAGAGAATGCCGGGGAGTGTCGGCGCGCAGCAGCAGCGGCGGAAGCAGCTGCGGCGGCAGCAGTGGCGGCAGCAGCACGGGGTGGGTGGGCGGAAAAAAGTGGAAGGGGTTGCCAAGCAGGTGAGTGTGTGAGAGAGGGAGCAGAGAGCGGGGGCCTGCTGCAAGAGGAAGCGAGAAGGAGCGGAGCTTTTGGCACGGCCGCAGTGATAGTGCGGACTGGCTTGTGACTAAAGGGAAGGTTGCTTTCCGAGGGGCTTAGAGGGTTGGTTCGGTCAAACAAAGTGTCCCCCACCCCCCTCCTCTCCGCTCCCGGGCCGGGACCACCCTTCCTAGATATTCTCGCTCGAATCCGCCTGAGAAAGGTGCCAGGCTGCCGCTCCGTCCAACTCAGCTGGCGCCCACAGACCAAGGCCAGGACCGAGGCCAGAGCAGAGCACCGCGCCGTCGGGGCCGCCCCCGGCCGCCCCCGGCTGCCCCCGGCCGCCCCCGGCCGCCCCCGGCCGCCCCCGGCCGCTCCTTCTCGCACGGCCGTCGCGATCCTCGTGCCCCGCGGGCCCCACAAGGTGATCGCTGATCCCCTCGACACCGGCCACCGTCCGCTGAGGCTCTCCGCTGGCCCTGAGGCGGGCGCCGCGCCACACCGGCCCGGGCGGCGGCTTACGCGATGCTGAAACAAGTTTACGCGTCACAGACAGCCGAGCGGAGCTGAGCCCTGCCGCCATCAGAAGCGGCGGTGGCGGCGGTAGCGGTGGTAGCGGTGGTGGCGGCGGTAGCAGCGGCGGTTGTTACGGGGGCCGGAGCAACTGACGTTACGCTGCAAACTTGTACAACAAACCGTACGGTTTACGGCGCAACGCGGGGCTGGCGGGGCTGCCGCGGGGAGGCCTTGTTTGACGACTGCTAGCCGCGCGCTGCTCCGCGCTGCTCCGCGCTGCCCGCGTCCTGCTCCTGCCCGCCCCACACACGGCCCGCCCGCCCGGCAGGAGTCTGCGGCTCCCATGCTA
>CM076244.1:18915914-18958414 GCA_038380765.1 Odontothrips loti | reverse complement strand
ACAGTCGGGACTGCTGAGCGCGTGTTTGCACCTCGGTCTGGGAACGACTCGTGTTCGAGGAGGCGGACGGAGAAGCCGAAGGGCTCCGGCAGAACTCCGTACCTGCGCACTGCAGGGGCGGAAATAAGTAGTAAAGCTTTGATTCAATTTTGTTGGCAAGCGCACCATATTTCACATTCACTTGAACCCTCCTCTGACGTGTTAATTACCAGATCTACTCCGGGCGGGTAGTAGAGTGCACGGTGAGACCTGCCAGCCCCCCGCCGCCCACGCTTCCGGGACACCTCTTAATGAGCGGAGAGCTGGGCCCGGAGGTCCCGGAGGACCAGAGGACCCCGGAGGACCCCGGAGGACCCCGGAGGACCCCGGAGGACCCCGGAGGACCCCGGAGGACCCCGGAGGACCCTCCAGGAGCGGAGGCTCTGGCTACTCCTGTTCGCATCTCCACTTCGGTGCGCCGCTACTAAGCTGCAACCCCCGGCCTCGCCAGATGCCACACCCCCCGCTGCGCTGAAAAGTATGAATTGGGCAGAACGCGCGTTGGGCGGGCACGGGCACCTCTCCCGGTCCCGGATGTTGTGGGCTCGGGAGCTGCGGGGGCCAGCCGGGGGCAGCCGGGGGGCGCATCGGTGTTGGTCCCGCACCACCATACCGAGTTTGTGACTGAACGAGTGACTGACCGGAGGTGTGTAACCGTCACAGACCGGCCAAAAGTATTTCGACCACCTCCTCGAGGGTTGCGGCCGTGGCCAAGTCCGGCCAGGCCACACACACACACACACACACACACACACACGGGCGAGACGGGGCCGAGCGGGGGCGCAGCGCACAGCACTCTTAGCCACGGCCGACGGGGGCGCACTGGCTTACTCGAGCAAAATTGGTGTCTTATGAATACTGCATCCCCCATGTAGCCAGAGAGAGAGAGAGAGAGAGAGAGAGAGAGAGAGAGAGAGAGAGAGAGAGAGCGACGCGGCGTTTTAGCACGCTCTTTGGTGGTGGCTTGGTTGTTAGTGCACCGGACTGGGATAATAATACTGTTTCTAGGACTTCAAATTGAGGGCCGAGGTGGTTATGATGATTCTTGAATAGGACGCAACTTCTTTTCTTCCAACGTTTTGAAAAGCATCCCCCCGCCATTTTGCTTTCGCGTGTCCGCGGGCATTCCATTCTCGCAGCGGCGCAGTGCTCGCCATCCACTCACCCCGGAAAGGAAACGACGAAAATTCGTATGCGACCGCGATCGGCGCCCCGGAATCGAACGCGAAAGAGGGAGAGAGGAGAAGAAAAAGCGAGACGCAGATAGTGTGCGAAAAGGGGGCGGAGAGAAATATCATCCTGCGAAGGGAAGATGTAGCAGGTTTTTTTACTCCTGAGCCCCCCTCCCCACCGACAAGGAAAAAAAAAGTATATGCAATATGACTGAGTGAAAGCGACATTAAAACGCCGAGAAAACTTTTCACACGGGTCCACTTGGCGCGTGCAGTGACAGCCGGCTTTCCACCTCGTTTATCACTACCGTCAAAAACTTGAGAGAGCGAGAAATTTACAATTTATTTACTGGCCAAGGGGAGCGCGGCGGAATATTCGCTGTGACGGGGCGGGAGGGCGTTTACTGAAGCACCCACGACAGCGGAGAGCTCCTTTCACACTGCAGCTTCGCTCCGCACTCTCCCCCCCCTCTCTCCCTCACTTTCTCCCCCACCACTTTTTACCCGGCAGCCCCCCTGCCGTCCGGGGGCAGCACTGTCACCTCGGCAAACATACGCGTACACATGCAAACTCTTTCAGTGGCACAATCATATTTCAGACGCGGAGGCCAGCAGGCCCGCAGGCCGGGTGGAAACAGCACAGATAAGGCGAGGGGCGTGGAAATTATTATAAACGGCGCTCGAATAGGAAAACAGAGACGCGAAAATAGAAACGACGCGTGAAAAGAGGGAGGGAAAAAGTAAGGGCGGAAACATACTGCGGTGCGGGCAGGACCTTTTTTTTTGCGGGGTTGGCAGTGGGCTGCCGCGTATGACAGAGACAGCGCGGATGGGACTCGGAGGAGGTGGCGGCCGAGTAGTACTGGAGGCCTGAGGGAGATCAGGGTGGAGGGAGAGGTGGACGATGCACCCGTCTAGACCTCCACCGCACCGGAAGGTACGGGAAACTACGCGCGAGCTGTCGTGGTATTTGAACCCGCGCGCACCCGGGCCGCGGCCGTGCAGGTCAGCCAGGTCACGGGGCGCCCAGAGCTCCACGCCGAGGCCGGGGCTGTTGCTCTTTCTGCCCTCGCCGCGCCCCGCCAGGCCACGCCACCAGACGAAAACCAGAATGCCGAGTGAATACAGATAGGGCAAAAGGCTCTACCTCCAGGACAAATAAATGTTTTCTCGTGGCTCTGCGCGCTGCCGCTGGAGGGCACAGGGCGTTGGGAGGAGAGGTTGGGGGGGGGGGGGGCGTTCCGCGAGATCACATCGCCAGTCCCAGCGGAGGGCGCTTTACTGGAACACCATTAAATCACGCGCTCACCGCGCCGCGCCACAAAACCAGGGCGCGTTCGGAAAATGCAAGCAGAGACCGCTGCTGGCTGAGTGCGGGAGAGCTGGCCACGTCTCTTGCGTCTGTCTCTGTCGCTCCCGTAGCATCACGGAGGCCGCGTGTCGGTAGAGCGACGCCGTTTGAATAAAGCGCGCCTCCGTAGGACGAACTAGCGATACTCGCAGAAGCCTAAAAGTGCAAACGCTGCGCTCTCCGGTCGGGAGCCGGCCGGAGGTGCAGACGACACGCGGCAGACGCGTCGGGGCCTCGGGCGGAGCAACACCATTCAGGATTCCGTGAGTACTTGGTGGTCAGAACTGTTTATACCCCAATCCCTTGTGTGTGTACCTTTCTACCAACCCCCTTGAGCTGCACTCAGCCGGATGTCGCGTATCCGGGGGTAAAGCAGTAAGTCGCTCTACGAATACACACCCCATATGCGCGGCATCCGACACCGCGCGACGGAGACGGGACGATTGGCGGAGGGGCCGGACCGCGCTCGGAAATATCACCCTCTGGTATGTCGACAGCGTGCCTAATAGATCCACACAACTGTGCTGTGCGGAGGCTCTGGCCGCGGGTCTAGGCCTGAACTAGGCTTTGTAGAACACGCTAGCCCCTCCTAGCCTAGGCTCCTAGGTCCCATAGGTCCCCTAGGCTCTCCGCACCCCGCCATGCCCGGGTGTCGCCCGGCCACACTGTTGTCAGTGACGGGTGTGTTATGACGCGTGTTTTACCTGCAACACATAAAAAGAAATACGATCCATTACACCGCGGCACCATTGGGCACCATTTACAAGTCACGGAGCCGTTACCACGGTTACGCCCGGCGGGGCCCGCCCGGCCCCGCCCTGGACGCGCAGGCTATCCATTTCGGACTGTCAAAATAAATATGCAAATGCCGAAGAGACTCTCATGTCTTGTAAACCCGCCCCCCCTCCCCTCCCCGCCCCTACACGGCCCGACGACATGCCCTGGTCAATCACAAGGAGCAGCATAATGGAAACGGGGGGTGGGGAGGGAGGGGAAGGGGTTGAGGGGGAGGGGGGGGGGGGGTCCGCTGGCCACTTCGACGTGCGTGTGATAATCACTCGCACCCGCCCGCAGACCAGCAGCTCGTCACGTGGTCTGGGTGCCCCGCCCACCGGCCGGCCGGCGACCCGTGTCCGGACACACACACACACACACACACACACACGTCGCGCGCACACGCCCCAAATTTTTATTTATTTTATCTTTGACAGGGTGTCAAGTAAATACGCGGACGAGAGAAAAGGGAGAGAGAGAGAGAGAGAGAGAGAGAGAGAGAGAGAGAGAGAGAGAGAGAGAGAGAGAGAGAGAGAGAGAGAGAGAGAGAGAGAGAGAGAGATAGAGGCTGCATGGACAACCGCGAAATCGAAAAGGATCTAATCGGCCGTGCCTGTGGGGCCCTTGTCGGGCCCCGGACGGGGGCCGGGGGCCGCGTCATGCTCCCGATCGCAGGGGAGCGTTACGCGTTACGACGACTCGCGTGGCATTTAATTAATCCCGGTCAAAACAAATGATTATTTTATGCTAATTGTTTCATCGACATGTTGACGGCCGAAATTACACACACGGGTCCGGGGACAGGCGGCTCGGCGCAGCCCGGCGCAGCTCCGGGCCCCGACGCGTGTGCATTCCCCGACACGGCGACGTCATTCCGGATTCGCTTCCCGTCATGGAGGCCGCCATTTTGCCGGGCGTTTGCACGTGCCGTTATGTGTTTCCTGGCCATGCACAGGACGTCGGCCGCCGTCCCGCCACGGCCGCGCTTAGCCGAATTATTCGCGTTCAGATTGGAGTTGGGATCGGGGGCCTTACAATAGCAGCGCCGGAGGCATTCCGGTCCGGACGGCGACGGCGCGCCTCGCAGGGTAGACACATTGTTAAACAATTGTCATTTGTCATCGTGTCGGATCCCAGCGTTATCCTTGTCCTGATCTGGGGCCGCGGGGGCCGCGGGGGCCGCGGGGGGCTGCTGGCGCCCCGACCGGAGCCCCCGAGGAGCACACGGGCGTGTCACCGTAAGAGCCGGCGTCCAAAAAGGAGCACAGGGACTGCAGCGCCCCGCCGGCCCCCGGCCCCCGGCCCGGAGGACCAGCACCAGACAAAGCCGTCGTTGCTGCGGATAGAATCTCGACACACTGTGTCTGCATCATTGTTCTGCTTGCAACAGGCGGAGCGACGGCAGCAGCAGCAATGGCCTGGGTTCGAACACCGCGGTCAGGGCATGTTTCTGTTTCCATCACAACAGAGCGCCATGAGCGTCCAGCCATGGGGGCAGCAGCCCGCCGGGACCCGGCCAGAACACGGGCAGCACACGGCCAGCACACGGGCAGCACACGGGCAGCACACGGGCAGCACACGGGAGGGCCAGCCGCCAGCCACAGACCTGACGCAGCGCTGGACGGCGGCCATCCCGAGCCCGTCCAGCACCCTCCCGGCACGGCTACTTTGCATGCGGCCTGTGACCTGCTCTTTCTAATGAGTACTGACGATTACGACCCCCCCCCTCCCTCTACTCCCCCTCCCCCTATCCCATTCCGTTTTGCGATCTTCAGCGACAACCCCTTCCCCGCCCCCCTTCCCCCGACCGAATCTGAACTTACGGCCTCCTGGGTATACCTACCGGCAGCCTGGACTGGACTGCACCTGTTACAGACACCGCACAGGGCGTGTTTGCTTCATCAAGAAGGGCACACACACACACACACACGTTACGGCCCACACAGACGCATGCGTGGCAGCGGTGTTGTGTACCTGGATACTGTGCTGACCTCTTACTCTGTTAGTTTAACCAAACCTGCAAAGCAGGGGGGAACAGCAGAGGAGCATCAGAGCCGAGCCGAGGCAGAGCTTACGACCTCCGCGAGGGTCCGCACACCGAAACCAGATGAAAAGCAAGGCATTCCGCTGGGAAGGGGCGCTAATGGGCCGAAAACTGCAGGCGTCTTTATTCGTTCGGTCAGAGATCATCCGATTCCAATTATCACTTCATCGGAGGGAGAGGGCTGCGCGAAAACACACACATGCACACACTCACACACACAACATGACCATGTGCTCCTTAAGGACCTTCCCGAGAGCGCCTGATTCATACGCCAGTCATAGCAGTCCTGGGCTCTCTCCCCTGCACCCCGAGACATCCCTTTAACGGTGTGTGTGTGTGTGTGTGTGTGTGTGTGTGTGTGTGTGTGTGTGTGCGCGCGTGCGTGCGCAAGCGTAGTGCGCTGCCATTGCAGCATTGTATGCATATTCCCTTGATTAGATAGATATCGAACTGCATAACGTGGCCGTACGTACGGTACACAGCGACGCACGGTAAGGAGCCTCGCGGTGCTGCAAGCGCGGCGGCAGCGGCGGCAGCGGCGGCAGCGGCGGCAGCGGCGGCAGCGGCGGCAGCGGCGGCAGCGGCGGCAGCGGCGGCGGCTGCAGGCGGTGCACACAAAGTGTACGCGTCGTGTGCGTGCGTGCGAGTGTGCGTGTGCCAAACGGTTTGCGAGAACCCCGCGAGGAGTCTTCTCGGGGCAGTAATGAGGAGAGCGGGCGCCGCCGCCGCTGCCGCACTAGTAGCAGCAGTAGCAGCGGCAGCAGCGGCAGCAGCACACTCGAACACAGCGGCGGCAGGCAGAAGTCGACGGCGGTACGGCGCGCCGAAACATCGGCCGGCACGTCGCCGTCGCCGCGGCCGCTACATTGTCGCCGTCATTGATGTCATCATTTACGACGCGGTGCTGACGGCGTTGTGTTGTGCGCCGGACCGATGGTGCATCCTCTGTGGGCCGCTGCTGCCGCTGCCTGCTGCCGCCGCTGCCGCCGCTGCCGCCGCTGCCGCCGCTGCCGCCGCTGCTGCTGCTGCCGCTACTGCCGCTGCTGCCGCTGCTGCCGCTGCTGCAGGCCGGGGTGGGCGTGGGGTCCACAGGGCCCACAGCTCGCCGCGGCGCCCCATGAAAAACCCCGCCGCAGACACGCTAAGGATTCGCTAAGGACGCCATCCCGCGGATGCGCGGCGCGGGAGGGTGACGGGCGCAGGGCGGGGGCTCCGGGGGGGGGGGGGGGGGGGAGTATTTGGAGCGTCGCCAAGTGGCACTAGCGCGGCACAAGCTCTTCCTACGGTAGTACAAAGTAGTATCACCCCGTAGGAAGGGAAGGGTCAGCCACCGTGGTCCGGGGCCGGGCTGGGCCGGGAAGGAAAGGGGTGCTGGCGGGGACGGAAACGCCACTGCACTGGGCCGGTGTGGCCATCACGAGGTCCAAGGGCCGGCGGGGGCGGCGGGGGCGGCGGGGGCGGCAGGAGCCCCCGTGCCGTGCCGTCCCATACCGGTCTCCATATCGGCCGGGCCCGGGCCCTGCCTGCATGCCGTAGCCGTTCGCCGGGCGATAAAAGTAAAGAAAGACCTTGACGCGAGTCGTTCGGCGCGGTGCTCTGCTGCCCGTTTCCTGATACGGCGGGGGGACCTGGGACGGTGTCAGGGTGCCGGGGATCCTGGGGGTTCTGGGGCGCTGCCGGCGCTGCCGGGCGGTGGAGAAGCCGTCGTGCGATGGCCGCCCGGGCTCCGGCGCACAGGTAGGATAGAGGAAGAGACGGAGTGGACCGAAAAAAATAAAAATAAAATAGAAATGGTCGGACGAAGAGGCGACAGCAAAGCAAAATTCACATGTGGGGTGCGGAGTGCACTGCGAGGTGCTTGCCGCCGCCGCCATCGCCAGCCACCGTCCAGTGGCCGTCCGCGGCCCAGCCGGCCTGCCTCGGTTTGGCGGCGAGGCTGCGGGCCGGTCGACGGTCCGTTCTGGCTGCCATTGAATAAAGGAACAATGAACCTTTACCTTTACTATTTTATTGAATTTCAGGGGAGAAGCAGGAGACCCGTACTGAGGGGTCGGGGGGAGCCGGGGGAGCCTATGTACCAGAGTGGCTTACGCAGCACAGCGGGTAGGGACGCAGCAGTCGATGGCCATATACAGCAGCGGAGCAGCGGAGCAGCGGAGCAGCGGTCCGGTATAAATCATCATTAAACAGAGCCGGCTCGGCTTGAGGTGAGGTAGGGCGATGCGAGGCGAGGCGTGGCGCGGCCCAGCGCGGCCTGGCGCCTTGGGCGAGCACCTCCTCGGCCCTCACCGCCCCGCCCCGGCCGGCCGCCGGCCCCTGTCTGTGGGGAAGGGGGGGGGGGGAGGGCGGTGTTCGTAAATGTAAAATGTCACTCCGCCCCGGCGGCATCGGACATCCACGGGCCCGCGTTGGAAAGGACGTTTCGGTGCCCCACGGCACTTAGGCCCTCTTGTCTTCTCGCCTCGTCATACCACAGCGAGGCGTGCAAGCGCCTGGGCCTGGGCCGCGGGCCTCCGTCAGCCACCCCGGGACCGGACGACATGCGAGTGTCATGCCGGGTCCTGCAAAGTCACCGCACACTGGCTGCCGAGGACTCGGGGCTCCTTTCCCACGGCGGCCGCGGGGGCGGGGCCCGGCGGGGGTACCCTGGCCGCCACCGGCCGCCGACCACCGCCACTTACCTCAGAGAGCACGCCGATGACGCCGCGGCACGCATTGTATCATTCAGGACATCGTTATGCAGATCAGCGGCATCCCGGGAGCGGCTTTTATGCGAGATTACGGGGTGCAGCGAGGACACCGCGGCGCACGGCCGGCAGTGACCGCCAGCCTCCACGGCCGTCCTCCCGGCCCACACAAGCAGCCGCACGACCCCAAATGGGGCCCCCAGAGGGGCTCTTCCAGAGGGGCCCCGCGGGGCTCATGCTGCCGATAGCCGGCCTTTGTAATTCTTACGTCGACTGCCGCGTGTGACGAGGCCCTGTGTCTCTGTGCGCTCACACGGGGGCTCGGCGTCACCGCCATCCTCGTGGTTCGAAGCAGGAGGAAATGCGGCCGGACTACTTTATAGACGATTCCCTAATGATTAGTCTAAATCGTCTTCAAAAGACGGGTCAGCCCTGACAGTCTTCAACGACCATGGCATCGGTGAGTTCAGACTGGACGTTTGGTTTTGGAGTGGACGAAAACTTTACTCCGAGAGCCAGATACCGAAAGAGGGGGGGGGGGGGGGGGCGCCGGATGGGTCGGGTCTGGCGGAGGGTGTTGCTGGCGGCTTTGGGTCAAGGTTTGTGGCGATGAGATCGCGCAAAACACCAGCACAGGAGGAGCGAGCTACGAGGAGCTACGCGGAGCTACGAGGAGCTACGCGGAGCTAGGTCAGGAAGAGGAGGAGAGGCCGAGAGGACGGAGGTAAGTGGGATTTAGAGAAGCAGGGAGTGAAAGGGATAAGAGTGGACAGGGGGCGCGAGCGCTCCGCTCGGACAATGATATGGCGTGACCGGGTCCGTCCGGATCACCGCAGCTAACAGGGAAACCCTTTCAGAGCCGATAACGCCTGCCCCGGTCAGCGTGTGTGTGTGTGTGTGTGTGTGTGTGTGTGTGTGTGTGTGTGTGAAGTCGCGTCGCGTGCGCACACTTCGAACTGGACACACACACACACAGACTCATGTGTAATGTTTGAGGAGCGCCGGCCACAACGACTGATCCAGCAAAAGGAAAGAGAGGGTGGGGCGGTAGGTGTGCGGTGTGCGCTGAGACAGAAGGATTGAGAGAGAGCGAGAGAGCGGAAGGGGGAGGGGGGCGTGGGGTCACTCTTTGCTCCGTGGACATACCGAGCGGGACCTCGCCATGCGTCACAAACTCTTCCAATAAGGTCAGGCAATGTTTCCTTCCCGCTTTTTTCTTTGATTTTCTTTTCGAGTTGTGTCGGGGGCCGCCGGGCCGCCGTGTGTACCCCGAGTGCAGCAGGGGTGTGCCCCGTGATCGGCCTACATCACCGCATGCTTTATCTCGCATCTCGGAGTGAAGAACGGTCGGATACACAGAGTAAAGACACACGAACGTACCAAAGCAGGGGGGGGGGGGGGTTAATAACTGCTTATCTATCTGACTGAGAGTTATGGGTTGCGTTCGGGAATCGAGAAAGAGAAGGCGCGAGGGGGAAGGGCAGCACGGGGGAGGAAGCGAGATAGAGAGGGGGGGAGGATCCCGGCGCCCGGAAGGTGGCGATATTCGCGCCAACAGACAATGGAATATCCCGATCTGATTCGGCCGGTAGCGCGCCCACACAGTGCAGGCGGAGCTTCATGGGGGGAAGGTTAGGCGGGCTGCAGTAAAAGCGGTCCGTCTTATAGCCTGCGAATACAGACCGCCAAAGTTGTGCGCCACACTGATCACGTGGCCTGCCCCCCCGCGACGCGCCAAGACCCCCCGTGGAGCACTCAGGCGCGCGCGCCGTGTGGTGCCAGTCAGCAAAAGGGGCGGGGCTGAGGGAGCGGGCCGTACCGGCGGGACCCGGCACCGACACACACTGACCCCGAAATAACGCCGAGCGGACAGCTTTACAAGTCCCAAGGCGGCGCGCCGCGTGCCTCCTGTCCCGTGCGTAAAGCGGACGTCTGCGATCGCGGCGCGCGGCCACCGCACCAACGGGTGTCACAGACTGGCCTCCACGGCCACCGTGCTCGAGAGCCGTGCAGGAGCAGCCGGGATGAGGGCAAACTGCAGCAGACCTGTACACAACACACGCTCACCTCTTGACTCCGCATTTCCACAGATCGGCTGGCCGCGAGAGGCGATGCAAGTGGAGGCGAGGGGGCGAATAAAGAAAGCAAACGGCGACACGGTCGTGGAATGTGACGGCGTAGGGAACGTAGGGTGGGGGCCGGCGGGGGCGGCGGGGGCGGCGGGGGCCGGCGGGGGCGGGATGAAGACGGCCGCGGGGCTCTGCCGGGCTCGATGACGGACTAGGTGTTATTGCCGGCGGGCTGATGGCGCGCGGGGCTCCGTGCTGCCTCCCGAGCCGAGCCGGGCCACGGTCCACGGGCGGGGGCCTCCGAGCAGCCGAGCCGGGGCCCAGGCCGGGAGGGGCCTTGGCCGGAGCTTCATTAGCATGAAAAGTCCATCACACGGCCATTCATAAAAGCCCCGCACAACGCAGCCACCTGGATGGCACTGCTGCACCGCCCCCGCCCCAGACCGGCGGCACTCGTGCTTTATTATTGTCGCGCCTGATTGGCTGAGCGCGTCGGTGACTCCGTCCAAGTGTACGAGGGACAGTCACGCAGGGGCTGAGGATGAAAGAGTCATCGCCCAACTTTGGGCGATGAGGGCCTTGAAACGACTGTTTCAAAATCTTTGGGCCTATGTGGAGGATTCGAGACCCGAGTTGGACCCAGTTGGCGCCACGATTCCTCAAACGGGGTCACACGACTCTTACTGATAAAATGCGGAAGATACGGGTTGGGGTGGCCAGGATGAGACCGGACGCGGCCGCCCACTAACTTCCTTACAGCGCCTGGCCCGCCTGGGGGTAGGCAACGTCAACACAGCGCTGCACGCACAGCTCTGTGTTTGCCTACCCGCCCAGGGGCTATGAAGGTAGGGGCATCGGTGAAACTACTGGGCGAGAGCTGTTTGCATTTGATGGATGGGTAGATAGATAGATAGATGGAGGGGGAGACAAGCAGGTCCACGTGTGTCCGCACCGGAGCCCGTGTGCCGTAAATAATCATAGACGCGATTATATCCAGTCGACCGTCATACAAATCCATCACGCCTTGTCATTGCTGCGTTTGCTCCGCCCGGCCACCGGAAGAGAAGGACTATCATCGTGCGTGTGCGCGAGTGTGTGTGCGTGTGCGCGCGTGTGTGTGCGTGCACTGCAGTTCATACACTCCATCAAAAGCTGTCCGGGCATATATACAACAACAACAACAACTAGCGCGCTCTATAGGTCCCGGCAGCCCCCGTGGCATATCACCGTATCACACAGGAACTAGATTTGCATAATTTCAGTCAGGTAGTACATGGGGAGGGCAGCGTCGGGCCGGCGGCCGCAGCGCCAGGATGTGTCGCTGGCCGGGCCCACCACACCAGCGCCCACCGGCCCCCATTGCGTGCTTGATGGGCCAGGACCACTCCCGACCCGTACGGAAGGCAAGCTCCTTGCCGGCCCGGCTAGGCTGTCTAGGTCCCATTGGGTCCCCGTGGGCCCCCGTGGGCCCCCGTGGGCCCCCTCGGCTCTCTGTCCGATGCGCCTCTTCCTCTGTGACAGAAGTGCGAATGCGGCGCGGAGTGGCGCGGAGTGGCGGGGCGTAGCGTCTGAACGCCAGCACCCGCCGGACCCTCATTAAGCATGCTCACTGCTCAGGACGCAGGAAGACCCTATTTAAAAGGACTCCTTTGCTCTCCAAACGCACAGGAAATTATGAAGACCCGGCTCTGCACTTTGTTTAGAAAAAGAAAAATGTTTTGCAAAAATTCTGTAAAAATGCGGAAGTTTGTGTGTAAGAGAACCGGCTGAGGCCGCGCCACTGGGCGCATGCACGCGAGCGAGTCGGCACCACTCCCTTCCCATTCAGGTGCAGCAGATGGCAGGAAGGGCGAGGGGAACAGCCGAGTGTCCGATTCAATCGCCTCGTTATCCGCATTATTCGGAAACACTAGTGTGTTGTCCCTCCCTCGGCTGGGACCCACGGGATGTGGCTACCCTGCGGGGAAACCTCATACGGCAGGGCATACACGTAAAACGGGAGATCTCCTTGCCGTGCTACTCCAGGAAGTGGAGCCCACCATCCGAACGTTGCCAATTTACTGATGCTGCCGGGAATGTTTTCATCTGAAATCGCGTGTCGGTCATAAAACATCCAACCAAACTAGCCGCACAGAGCGGTGCGTGGCTCCATAGACTTTCACCGAAATGTCACCGTCACCATCGGCGCTGGTCCGCCGGTCGTATTCGCAAGGAGCAGCCGGCGATATGGTAATGCTGTGACACACGGACCCCGAGTCCCGGCCGGCACGCGCGTGCCTTGTGGGCTCCGTTGGCCCCGTGGGCACCGTCGGCCCCGTGTAAGGTCAGGACGGCCTCAATAATTCGTATCGGTGTGCTATTGCCATTCGGTTGACCCGATCGTCTGCTCGGGCCGCTCGGAGCCCGACGCGGGACGAATACGAAAGCGGCTACAGTACTTCTATGCGGCGGGGCTCTTTCCGGAGGATTCCGTAGTGCCAGACTCAAAGACAAGCCTCACTTTGCATACAACACTTTCAAGAATCCTTGCTCCCTGTCCCATTCAAGGTACTACGTTTCGGTGCAGCGTACGCCTCGGAGCACCGTACGTTTCGGCACGAGCACTCACCGGTCGAACGTTCACACTAATACGGGGGCCGCTCGCTTTGGTTTGTTAGCTCACCTGGAACAAAAAGAAAGAAAAACAAAATTTAGACGATGATCAGATTAGCATAAGTAGTGGTGGTAGAAAGAGAGGGGGTAGTTTCGGCGGTGAAAGGAGGAGAGGGAAAGGAAGGGCATGCGAAGGTTGATGGAAAAAGAGGGGAAAAATGAAAGGTCAGAGGCTAAGTAAGGACGCCCAGAAGGTCCCGGGGACCTTATCTCTGTGCCGAGCAGCGACCCAAGCAGTCGGGTTCAAATATGCGTGATGTAAAACTTTGGCGATGCGGTCAGCTCCTCGCGAGGAGTTCAATCGTGGGAGCGAATTGTTTCAACGTTTCACATCTGTTCTAAATTGCTTCAGTTCCACACTGGAGCTGGAGCAAGGCTGGAACCCTGGAGGTGGCTAAACGAAAAACACTCGAGTCCGGCTTCCTTCGCATAGGATCATTGCACGGCCACACAAAATATGGTTGAAATCGGACGTTTACCCTACGGCTTAAGTCGAGATGTGCAAATAACGACAGAAGTGAAGGCAGAATGCTGGCCGAGGGGCAAATCCCTTGTGCAGCAGAGCATAATCACGGGAACTGGTTTTCCCTCCCATTTTACAACTCAATAAGTCTGACGTATCGGCAAACTACTTTCATATGTGGATTATCTTGATACCGTTTGGCGTGCGTACGTTGTTTTTCTCGGTGCAGGTGAGTGAGCCCCGGTCGGGGACAGTGTCTGCTGAGCCAGCTCACTGAATGCTGGATTCATCGCCGCCATCAATCTCAGTCTGCCCACGGCACGAGGCACCTTGTCGATACAAGTGTCCCGGGGTTGCCGCCGCCGCGCCGTCCCTAATGCGTCCAGAGAGGACAACCACGATCTGTTCAGGGGGAAAGCTCTGCAAAAGACTTTTCTCTGCTGCCCGAGGACTGTCGCGGGCAATTAGCGAACGCTTTCGGGGCCGCGGCTCGGCTCGGGATCACCCGCACTTGGTTGTTTTCCCTGACATTTTGCCGGCCGAGGGGGGCATCGTCGCACATCTTCGACCTGCGAAAGTTCATAACGTCGAAGAGGAGGGCCGCCACCGGCCGTCGCCAACAAAAGAGGCGCCCCGCCAACACCGCACCGCTCGCAAATGAATATGCGGCGAGGCAACAACAAAACTCCAGGAGGCGGCGGCGGCCCCTCCGCCAGGACTCCCCGACCCCACCCCCGCCAGGCCCCGCCAGGCCCCGCCAGGCCCCGCCAGGCCCCGCCAGGCCCCGCCAGGCCCCGCCAGGCCCCGCCAGGCCCCGCCAGGCCCCGCCAGGCCCCGCCAGGCCCCGCCAGGCCCCGCCAGGCCCCGCCAGGCCCCGCCAGGCCCCGCCAGGCCCCGCTAGGCCCCGCTAGGCCCCGCCAGGCCCCGCTCGACGCACTCTCAGAGGCCTCTCCAGAGGGATGGAGGCCGAGGGCGAAAAGCACGCCCTGCCGTCGAGTCACAAGTTGTTTACGACCATAAAACGAGTCGAATCAGCTTTACAACGCGCGCGTTCGAGTCCCGTGCGATACTTTCGGCGGAAGCTTCGACAAGTCCCGATGCGCCTGACAACCCTAACGACCTTCCCTGACCCTTCCAATTACAGATGGCCTCGCCCGCTGCCCTCCTGCCCGGGCCACTTTGCGAGTTACAAAGGGAAAGACTAAGATCGGCTCAATATTGAGAGACAGAGAGAGAGAGAGAGAGAGAGAGAGAGAGAGAGAGAGAGAGAGAGAGAGAGAGAGAGAGAGAGAGAGAGAGAAGCGAGGAAAAAAGTTCGAACCAGAGAAGAACAAGGCGGGGGAATCAGATGGACAAAAGCAGAGAGATACTCTCCGTTTTCTCAAATTATTAGCGCGCCAATCAGGGGACTTCTTGCACAAGTAAAATACAAAGTTGGCCTGGCGTCATTGAATGAAGCTGGCCGGGGAGCCCACACAGCCCACAGCCTGCCGCCTGCTCCCTTTTATTTCGGCGTTGTGCAGAAACAGTGATGCTAACTTTGCAGCCCCGAGTGCCTCGCCGCGCTCCGGCTGTGCTACAGGCCGTACGGCCGCCTCTCAGCAGGGGGTCATCGAGGGCCATCCCCTGGACATCGCAAGCGTGAACACTCTGGTAGTGGTACTACGCCCCAAGGCAACGAATTTCGCCCTGTTGGCGCGTCTAAACAGAATCAGTTGCGCCCGCATGGGGCGGCATGGTGGCATGGTGCTTTTACGCCTTTTGGAGTGTCTAATATTACGCTATTTACCTGTGAAGGTCATCTGAAGGTCACATCGTCGCTGTCGCGCGTGTTTCTCGGGCAGACGCGGCGGTCCAGAATTTGCATAAGTCTTGTAAAACAGTGCAGAAGGCCCTCCCTCAGTACTTGGAGGCTTCGGGGGGCTCAGCGCCGCCTCAGCGCCTCGCTACCTTTTACCGCCGCAGCCAGCGAGGCTTGTCGTCCCCGGCTGTTGCTGTTGCGGCACACGACACTATACCAGCACGACTAAGCTAACGCGCCGCACTCGAATCCGCCGAAATCCTTTTACCTCCGAGAGCTAGGTCCGGTGGCTAACCGAGCTGGTGAACACCAGCGGCGGCCCCACAAACGGCACGCACTGGCCGTGCCGCCGTGCCACCATCAGCTCCCATCAGCGCGGCACAGCAGCCGGAAGCAGCGCCGCGGACGTGTCGCCTGCAGAAGCGACGCGCCAGAGCGAAACACATTCCGGCCACTCCGGGCCTCCGGGCCTCCGGGCCTCCGGGCCTCCGGGGCCCCCGGGGACCACCCACACCACGAGGCCACGCGCCGAGGGGGGTTCCGGAGGCCCCACCGGCCCCGCCGGCCCCCACTGGCTCCGTGCGCGATGCAAGCCCTCCGGTCGTTTAGGGGATCAAGGGCTGAGGAGGTGGAAGGCGAGTCCAGTGTCTTTTCACAATTTATGCGCGCGGCCCCAAACTCGGCGCCGCGGCCAGGCGGCCCCCGCGGGCCCCAGCGGGGCCCTGTGAGTGGGCCCCAGCCAAGGCCACGCCCAGATAGCGGCGCTTCACACCATCCCGTCACCAGGTGGCGCTACTGCCGCCGCTGCCGTTTCCGGCACTGCGCCCGGAAACCGGAGGACCGGACCGTTTTCCTCCGAGGTAGAGCGCCCGTCTATTCAATGCGGGCGGGATGCTCCGGGCGGCCCCGGGCGGCCCCGGGCGGCCCCGCTCCGGACGGTGTCGGCATCGACACCGCGACGACAAACGGAAGAGAGAACTTGCTCTACGTCCTCATACTGCAGCGGGTGGAGCGCCCCGCACCTGCTCGGGCCCAGGTCGGACCAGACCCGCGCTCGCGTCGATGCAGAATGGAAACAGGGGAGAAAAATGGGGAAGGTACGGGGAAATAGGGCTAATCAGTGGGTAAAGCCAGCGCCGCCAGAGGGAAACGACCCCGGGTTTCCTCAGATATTTTCCTTTCCTCCCCTCCCACATTTATTTCTGCCTCCCCGTTCGTTCCCGTGCAGCGCCGAACGTGCAATTAGTGCACCAAATAAAGAGAGAGAGAGAGAGAGAGAGAGAGAGAGAGAGAGAGAGAGAGAGAGAGAGAGAGAGAGAGAGAGAGAGAGAGAGAGAGAGAGAGAGAGAGAGAGAGAGAGAGGGGGGGACTGGAAAAATAGAAAGAGAAAGAAATTAAAATAACACATTTGTAATCGTGGCTCACATTTTCAGTTGCTCCGAAGTATATCACCATGAGGTGCAGAGAAGTAAGAAAGATACCAGAGCCGTGAGAACCGCACACCGCTGCAAATCTGATAGGAGAAAGGCAATACTCGAGTAAAAGGAACATTTTTCAATCCGAAATACGATGATCGCCTCTTAGCGGCCGGCGCTTACCATTCCTTATCACGGGCGGGACAATGTTAAAAGCACCACTTACTCCCCAAATGAACAGCACAATCAACATTTATCATCTCGCAATCAGAGCTGCCAACCGAAAAAGTGACCCGGACCGAGGAGATACAGAGACGGGGAGAAAAAAGGGGAAAGAGGAGGCAGGGCCAGCCAGCCTTGGACCTCGCCCAAGACATGCAGCCTGTCCAAAATATATCACACAATTGTTGTGGGGTTGGTATGAGTGATGTGTCACTTTGGTGGGAGACTTACAATGCAATTGCTGTCCCCGCGGAACATTTCGCCAGTGCTGCTGGAAAAGCCCGGGAGATGGCGAGGCAAAAAAGGGGAGGTGGCCGCATGAACTCCAGCGAATGCTGTGTAACGCTGGACCCCCGCGAACCAATAATAGTCGCTTGAACGTGGCTAATAAATTAAGAGCCAATCAGGGGAAGGCGCTAGCGAAATTGAGAATTAATTTTTATTGCGGCTTAATTGTTTTGGGGTGACCCCGCACTGGCGGTAAAAACGTTTCCTTTCTTTTTCCTTTTTTTTTTTTTTCAAGAGCAGGGGGCCGGGACCACGCTTGCGGCTACAAACAACACTGCGATTATTGGCCAACACAGGCGAGGCAGTATATCATTCGAAGGTGGTCCCCGAACGACCGCAGTTTTCACCACGTCTCAAAACAGACGTCCCAAACCTGACATGCGCTGGGTACCCACGAGAGTACCTGCGTGGGCCCACGGGCATTGAGGTGAGGCAGCCATGCGGACGGCACCACTGCACCGCTGGCTGGCGATAACACGCCGCCAGCACTGGCAAAACCGGTAGCAGCCGAGGTGGCCAGCAGCCTGTGTCTCTCCCCCCCCCCCTCCCCGCGCGACATCCCGGACGGACGGCATTTTCCTCATCTTCTCCTGCTTCTTTCTCTCTTTTGCGCTCTTTCATTTTTCCCCCGCGCTGTTGGTAATCCGCCCGGTGAGTGAGGACCTGCCCGCGTTGTTGGTGTGGCCGTCGCCTGCCTCCTGCCTGCGGGTGAACGTGAACGTGAACACGAGGCCGGCTCGCTGACCGGGTGCCGCAGAGCCGTCGAAATTCACCTTCATGAATCCGAATGCGAATCTGACGTTCGACTCCAAAAGCTGAACGTATGCGCTTTTTCGGGGCGCAGCAGCAGCTGCGCAACGACATGGCAATGGAATTCCGTCCGTGCAGCGCGCTTAGCTGAAATACGAGAAAATGATATGTCCTCTCGGTCGCGAGAGAGAGCCCTCGAGATTTCTTTGATTGCATTTCGAGATGTGATTGGCAGAGTAGCGTTCTGCACCGAGAGGTGTTGCACCGGGGCCCGGGCCGGGCCAGCCGAGTGTCGGAGCGAGTACCGTTGGCCGGAACACCGTCAATAAGGGAGATGAATAGCTTTATTATCATCGCCGAGATTCGGGATGACTCTCGGCGCGCAACAAAACGTGCCGCGATCGGCGCGGTCGGTGTCGGACGGTGTTGGGAATTAATGTGGCCGGCGGGCTGGGCAGGGCTGGGCAGGGCCGGCCGGTGCACGCTCTCTGCCGGGCCCGGCGGCAGAGCGAGAGAGAGCGCTGCGCCGCACCGGCCGGACGCAGCCCGATCCAAATCTCATGCGGGCGTAACGTGTAGGCAGCAGGCGGCGGCAGCAGCATCGGCGTTTCTTCTTGGGTTCGGCATAAGCGGGGGTAATAATCGAGTTGGAAACCGTCACAAATCATGCATGTTGTGTTGAGGTCAGGTGAAGACGCAAAGGGTCCCGCAGGGTCCGCATGTGTGTCCCGAGGCAGCAGCCCGCGCACAGACAGCGCACAGCCAGCGCACAGCCAGCGCACAGCCAGCGTACAGCCAGCGCACAGCCAGCGCACAGCCAGCGTACAGCACCCCTCTGATGCTATCACCACTCCTGGGTTACACGTTGCACGCGCAAAGGCAGCACGGCGCGCCCTGGTAGCCCCGCCAGCCCCGCCAGCCCTCGCCGTCGTGTCCGTGCTCCCGGCCACGACAACCTCTGCTTGATCACGTCCACCGGCCGGGGATATCCCATCAAGAACGTCCGCACACAGAGTGTCGCAGGGGTGAGCCTGATTCGGCCAGTGAGCCGCCCAACAGCGCCTGCTGGGTAGGCAGCCGCACCGGCTCCTACGCACGCGTGTCGTGCGGGTCGGCCTACCCTAGCTCTTGCAGGCGCTCGGGCGCACTGGAAAGCGACCGCATACGGGGCCATAGCTAAGGCACAAACCGCCGCGGAGTTATACACTTTCAAAAGTGGTATTGGAAAACCATTACATGAGCAGGACAGGCGATCGAGTACATTTGCAATTTCTGGTGTGTTGAATATCTCTTCAACACGGAAGTGCCAAGTTTGCAAAGAGAGAAAAGTTAGGTGTGACTCTGACGGAGGTGAGCGGCGCGGACGCGGGGCAGCGATCGGCCAGCGCAGCAGCGCAGCCTGCGCATTATTTACGTTACAGCCGAGTGTTACACCGCGGCCTACACAAAGCGCCTGTAAAGCCGGCCGCAGCCATGGCACAGCCCTTGGCGCGGCGGGGCGCAGCCAGCCGAGGGGATGCAAATCTCCTGAGAGTGCCGCACGCCAAGGGCCACTACTGTCAGCGCCATATCGCACGCCGGCTGGGCTGTTCGCGGCCGAGGGCCCGGCCCGGCTCGGCTCTGCCCGGCCCGGCTTAACTCGGCCCGTGCCCGGCTCGGCTCGCCTCGAACGGCCCCGTATTATTCGGATAGGCCCACAAAAGATGTACGTGGCGTGGCGGGGTGTCCCGCTGCCGCACGCTGCTGGCCACGCTGCTGGCCCCGGCCGAGGTGACGTCCCGGCCGGTTGCCGTTTCAGCCGCACACGCCGCTCGCTATCCCGCCCGCTTGTTTGTTTGTTTGTGTTTTTCATTAATTAATTTTGCGCGAGACGCGCGCGAGAGGGCTGCTAGGTGCGAGTTTGTGATGACAAGGCCGGAGCACGACAGGGGGAACAGCGAGGAAGCGAGCGAGCGACGAGGCGGTGGCGGCGGGCGAACTTGTTTGGACTCACGTGAGCACAAAACGCTGACCACAGCAGCGCAATAAAAGGTATATGAATCAGGAGAACGCGAATAAAAAGGAGCGCGTCAAACAGAGACAACATACCCGCTGGTTATTTTCTCGTCTACGATGTACAGCGAACGGGGGAGAAGAAACGCTTTTGCTTCGTTTGCTTTTGTGTGTGCGCGCGCGCGCGCGTGTGTGTGTGTGTGTATAACGAAAAACACCATACACACCGTGTGTCACCGTGATGAGGAAAGAAAGCGGTGCAAGGGCTTCATCAGCGGCACACCAACACACAGCTGCTGCCGCTGCTGCCGCTGCTGCGCTAGCAATGACCAAGGCCGGCTGCTCTACGGAGCAAAAACCCGGAGCCCCGCGACAAGAAGTATCACATGACATCACTGTCGGGACTGTCTCGGGGCACGTCACGTCACTCAGTGCGGTATGACGGAATGGCGGAATGGGAGCGGTCATCTGCGGCCTGTGCACACCGCCGAGTGCGCCGCGGGCTCCAAAAGCTGTCAACACGCGCCAACGTTTCGAAAAACGCAAGTCCTCCACACTATCACGCGATAGTTCGTTTATGCGGAAAAAATATTTTTAAAAAAATACTGCAAACCCCTTCTTACTAGCCCCACCCCCCTTCTCACACACACACACATACACACGGACCGGACCGCTACACGACAAAACTCCTCCTTGCGGTCTGACCAGCGTGGATCATTTTTCATGGCAAGGTGTGTAGAGGAAGCCAGAGGACAGGGGGCAGGGCAGGGCAGGGGGCGCGCGCGGACGCACCACAGGAGGTACAGCACACAGGAAAGTGGGGGCCCAACTCTTTTTCGCCACTCGTCTTTCTCGAGAGGAAGTTTACCTTGAAAAGAAGTTCAATACGGTTCCGAAGGCGGTCAAAGAAGAGGAGAGGGCGTGCAGGAGGGAAAGTTATGTCCACCAAGCTTCCACATTTCAGCAATCTCATTTTTACCAGTCAGCAAATGGATTGTGGAGGGGTGCATCGTGGACAAGTTCCTCGCGAAATGAAGTTCGAGAAAGTTTGTTTCCAGCGCTAATCGCTAGGTCTCACTTTTTACCGAAGAGGTCCTCATTCCTTCAGGAGAAATGAAACGTGGTGCCGCGACAGAACATGACAGATGTACCAACACAGTCCAGCTGGACCACCCCCCGGCTGCCCCCGGCTGCCTCGGCCCTCACATCCGGCCCCGCCTTGGCACCGCCAGCGTGGCGCAGGGAAAACTTGGTCCAGCGGGTTGGTTGGCCGCCCTGGTCGGACCCTGCCCTGCCGGCCTCAGATGCTAACTCGGGCATTATGGGAGCAAACCCCCTGCCAGTGAAATGGCGCGTCGGATCGCCGCATCCGCCCCGAGTTCCAGGAAGTGATGAAGAAAGCGGGGATGACGCGCGATGACGGAAACACTCGCGCCGCTGGCCGCCCCGCCACCGGCGCTGCAAGTCGTCCGGCCAGCAGGTTTCCGCCGCAAAAGTTGGTCCTCGGGCGCCACACCGGCGTCTGGTCTGTCAGTGCGGGGACGGGGCGGCCGGCCACCCTAGGCATAGGGGCGCGGGGGCGCCGTGTATACATTCTATACGTAATGGATGGACCGCATCAACACTAGCGCAGGCAGTAGTTCCCAAGTGTGCTGCCCGAAGTGTCCCCGAGGTGGGCCGGGGCAGGCTGAGGCGGGCGCCAATGTAAAATACGGAAGGTGAGCCAACCCCAGCGCGCCCCAGCAAAATACCGCCAAAACAACCGGGCCCGATTCGCTTGGTGAACTCGGTTCCCATTTTATATATAACTTGGATAGTACTTCACTACTTATCTGCTTACTGATTACTTGAAAACTACTTACTACTTGGGTACTGCAACTTTTGGAAGTGTTGCCGGACCCCGATCCCGTTTTTAAACTCGCTTAACTAGCCCTCTGACATTCTCTAGACTGTCCCCGTGGGCACGCAGCCGGGCTGCCATGACAACCGTGACCCCTCTCTGTAGTTCGATGCACTCATTACACAAATCGTGACCACTACTATCAGGCATCAGGGCTGCTGTCAGCGCACGCCGCTCGCCGCTGCCCTTCTTCCTGCAACATCCCGACCGCCAAACCATGAAAAATTCAGCAGCGTGTGTGTTTCTGTTTGTGGTTGTGCCCGAAATTGGCGATGTTTATTCCAAGAGTGAAGCTGCGCTGGAATACAGGTCACCATGGTGCAAATGGAGTAAAGGCCTCGTCCGAAAAGCTCATCCGAATTGACGCCGAGCGCCTGCGAATGCCAGAGTAGGCCAGCCCGCACGACACGTGTCCGTGCAGTAATCGGGTTCGCCTCAGGCGCCAAGTGCGTTGACTGTCAAAGCTGATAGGTTTTCGATGACCTGGCCCTAGCGCACTAGCCGTTCGGCCCAACCAGAGCGCTGGGCGCGATGTGGAGGCGCGGGCCGCCGCCACCTCTTTTGACAGAGTCCATTCCCCCCTCCGGGCCCGTTCGTTAATCGTAAGAGGCGCCTCGTTGTTCACGTCGCTCTTGGACGGCCCCGGCTGCTTTCCTCTGAATGCCAGAAGTTTGCGCGGCTGTGTCAGCGGGGAAAGCGAGCGCCAGGCCACGAATCCTAAATTGGCAATGAAGATAACACAACAAGCAAGTCGTACATGTACCCTCCCGACACGACCGAATGTATCTAAACCCACGGCCTAATCTGCATACACCGAGCTCACCAATTGTGTACGACGGGACCACTAGTCGTCGTGTGGACTAACTATTGTCGGCTTACATTCCCCTCCTCCCCGCTCTCTCCCTCGGCGAGAGGGTCGGGGCGGGGCGGCCCTGCCACGAAAACTTTTAGGCACGCCAAGCAGGCATGCCAATGAAGGGCAGCGAAACAGACGGAAATTCAGAAGAAGTCAGTCTGATTCGGTGACGACTTTAATTGAAATCTCATCGCCGCACGCAGTGCACGCCACCGGCACACTTCCGGAGGCGGCCCCCGGCACTGTTACGCCACTGGCTATTTACGACGCCGGAGGCAGAAACACAGAACGTCATACCGTGCCGAGAAGGTGCTACCAACAACCAAGCAGATCAATTCCCAAGCGACCTCTTTGGCCAACTCCAACCAATGGTGCGCCGCCCTGGCTTCGCGCGGCCTCACTCGAATTTAATCAACGTTTGCAGATCGCGCACTGCCACCGCGGTCTCTGCAGTGAGGTCGCGGCCGCCACGGGTCCCCACGGGTCCCCACGGGAGCTCGGCTGTCTGCTGCCAATCCTGCACGTCCATGACAAGCCAAGATGAAGAGGAAATCGAGCGATTGGAGGTATGCGCAAGGGGATTGAATTCGGGCGGTACCCGTCCGAGCGCAGCGGTCCCGGCCCCGGGGATGCCGCGCGCCGCGCCGTGCGGAGCCCTTGGCGGAGCCGAGGGGAGGGGGAGGGGGTCCGAATCACAGCGAGTGGGAGCGAGTGCGCGCGCCCTTTTCTGTGCACAACCAGCCAAACAACAGAAGGTCTGTTTGTACGTGGTCCCGCGTAAAACCGCGTGCAAAGCGAAACATCAAACATGTGTGCCGTGCAGCAAACCCGCGCCCGGATCTGGCCCAGTGCCCGCCTAATCCGATGTTTCATTATTACATTTCGGCCGCATCGACAACGAACCGCTCTCTCGTCCCTCACCCCGATAACGAACAGGGGAAGAGATCTGGGATGAATTGGATGCGTTGGATTCCGCAGCGGCGCTCTGGCGAGAGAATACCGGGTCGGGGCTCGCGCAGCAGGTATTTTCGCGCAAACGATCGGTTTCGCCCCTTCATTCCGTTGCGATGCAACAGTAAACAGTGGAATATGAAGCGAACAGTCAAGGGCACTGTTAGATGTAGATGGGCTGGGCGCTGGGAAAGCAGAGGGAAGCAGCAGCAGCAGCAGCAGCAGCAGCAGCAGCAGCAGCAGCAGCAGCAGCAGCAGCAGCAGCAGCAGCAGCAGCAGCAGCAGCAGCAGCAGCAGCAGCAGCAGCAGCAGCAGCAGCAGCAACAGCAGCAGCAGCAGCAGCGCCAGCAGCGCCGCGAGGCACGCAGGAGTACAGTACTGTGCAGGGTAAGTGCTAGGGAGTCATGGTGACGGCCGGGCCGGGGGCTGGGGCTGGGGCTCGTCAAAGCAGACCGACGAGTGCAAAGCAGTGCAAAGCCGCCTGCAGATACTCCACCTGCTGGGGTTGGCCGACAAAAGGGAGCCACTCGGGCCGCTTGCTGGCTGAGCTCCCGTCGGAGCCCCCCAAGAGCCGAGCGCCGAGCACGGCAGTAGTTGTGCCGTGTGCGTTGCCAAGTGATGCGCGGGTGAGTCGTCATCATATCGAACGCCGCCGCCGGGAGCGGAGCATAGCAGGCGGGGACTAGGAGCGTGTGTGTGGCGGAAGGCGGAGGTCTCGGGAACAACACACTGCTTCAGGGGGAAAAACAGCTTGCTCCAATTTTCCTCGACAAAGAGCGGCCAGCGATGGTCACAAAATTTGTGATAAGACCTGGCCGGCCGTTTTCGTAATCATACGGCCGGCACAGTCGCCCCGCCCCGCCCCTGGCCGGACGGTTCCCCCGGGGCCAGCCGCTGCAGAGAGCCCGAGAGCCCAGCCCGCCTGCTGGAGGCCGTGCAGCCTTACAGGACGTCATTCGCTTTCATGGCCCCTTGGATCCTCCGCCCCGGCCGGAACAGAAGTGTGACCGGAAAATCAAACTGGGCGTGTCCGCCGCCGGCCCCTGCCGGCCCCTGCCGGCCCCTGCTGCTGCTCTGCCTCTGCCTGAGCCCCCGTCTGAGCCCTCCTCCGAATCAGTTAGCCCGAGGCCACTCCGGCCCGATGTCACCCCTCGGATACCTGGGGCCGCAGGGCGCAGGGCGGCACAGGGCGTGGTGGTGTCCGGCGTGGTGTCCGGCCCTTGCGAGCCCACGAGGGCGGCTGAAATTTGGTTTACGGTCCGGGGGCGGTGGCTGGACAGAGAGCGCGCGCCGACGGCCGAACAAAAATCAAATCAGCCGGGGCTAGTGTGCTGTGCGCCCTCCCGCTGCTGGGGTGCTCCATGCACTGGGTGCACTACCGGACGGAGCCGGGGCCCAGCGGAACCACCGCCCCGCCCTGCCCTGCTGCTGCCACTGCCCCGCCCTGCCACCGCTGCTGCCACTGCCCCGCCCTGCCACCGCTGCTGCCACTGCCCCGCCCTGCCACCGCTGCTGCTGCCGCTGACCCAATGGGAAGCAATGCGAAGCCATCCCATTCAGACGACGACCCGGTGGGCCCGGTGGGTTCGCAGTGCATGGAGGGAGATAAGCAGCATAACCCTGGCCTGCATTGGGGAGGGGGCGATGGATACAGGAAGGGAAGTGGAGAGAGGGAGAGACAAAGACAGAGTGAGAGAGGGGGAGGTAGAGAGAGAAGGGATTACTATTGTCGGAGGAGGAAGTAAAAGGAGTGCGAGTAGGTGATGTGAAACCTTAACGACACAACCGCTGGGCTGGAAAAGCGTGTGTCGAGGGTCAGATGGAGGGAGTGGAAAGGGTGGTAAAAAATAAAGAGAGAGAGAGAGAGGGGGGCTCTGAGGGTGGCAGCGCGCAGCTTCAGTCGAATTCCTGGAATTTTAATTTAGATAACGCGGGGCGGCGATGCTCTGCCGGACGCTGGATGAAGTGGTAAAGGGTTCCTCGGGCTCCTACCCCTTTGAAGCCGGCCGCCCCGTGCCGCCCCCCGGGAGGGCCGGCAGGCACAGCCGGGCACAGCCATGGCCTGGGTATCTGGGGGCCGGATCTGCACAGCATATTGCAGCCACCCCACTGTGCCGGGCCGAACCGAGCCGAGCCGAGCCGAGCCGAGCCGGGCCGAGCCGGGCCGAGCCGAGCCGAGCCGGGCCGAGCCGAGCCGGGCCGAGCCGGGCCGAGCCGGGACGAGCCGGACCCGTCCTGGCGCTGGGCTGCGGACCATCCACGCGTGCGGCAAAGGGGTGGCAGGCAAAGGGAAGGACGTGGCGGCACAGCACAAGCTCGTGCTCACTTCGCTGTAAGATTCACCGAATTTAAAATCTAATTCGTAATTTTGCAGTCCCACTGTTGTGCATTGTCCGGTGCCTGGGGGCGGCCCCCGCACGGCGCGCCCCCCGCCAGGCCTACTTCTACCCCTCCCTGCTGCCCGCTGCGGCCCCCGGCCGTGGCTGTGTCGCCATTGTTCGCCGGTTGGTTAGGCCGTTGCGGGGCCTCTTAGCTGCGGAGGGTCGGGGGAACGGGCTCAGAGGAAGGGAGTCACTTTTGTCTAAAATTACTATCCTGATTTGAGAGGAGGCAAGCCAGAGGCCGGCAACTCGGTCCCAGCCAGTCCCGGCCCGGCCGGGTATGCACTCGCTACAAGTAGCAGTGCGAGGCGACGCGCCAAACGGGCCACACAGACCTGGAACCACAGACATGTGGGACCACAGACTCAGACCTTGGTCCGAACAGACTCGGGCCCACAGACTGGCCAGGGTCCACAGACCTATGGCGAGCAAGAGGGATAACGGGGCAGAGGACGGCTTTGTGACTAACGTTTTGCGGTTCGTAAAGCGGGGACTGAACTGGAGCAGACAGACAGACAGACAGACAGACGGGCAGACAAACGGGAGCTAGATAGATGGATAGAGTCCCTATACGCTACAATGAAGCACGCAGACGACAACCTCTCGGCTGCAGCGCCGCTTCATAGACATCATGGGCGGCGGTGGCGCGTTTCCGCGTTCTAGAAGGCCATTCATTGTAAGAAGCTTATAAAGGGGCAGACGAGGGGCTCTGCTCTGCGGGCTCTGCCCTTCCCCGCGCTGTGCGGCAGCTTTCACTCCGCTCACTCGCTGTGCAGACCGGCCGACCCCGGCTGCGTCAGCTAGCGGCAGCTAGCGGCAGCTAGCGGCAGCTAGCGGCAGCTAGCGGCAGCTAGCGGCAGCTAGCGGCAGCCTCGGGCACTTCCTCAAAGCGCAGGAAAAATAATTAAACGCCTCTCAAAATCAGGTTACGCTAGGTTAGGGAGGTCAAGGCGGCAGAGGAAGAGAGAACGGTGGTACAGAAGTAACTTTTGGATCGCTCTCAGCCCGTAAAGGCAAAGCGAATTACGACAGAAGTCATAAGTAATCCGAGTGAACGCCGCGACGTTTTCCGGGTGGACAGCGTCATCCTTTTTTGTGCGCTTTTTTCATCCCTGCACACACGCACGCACACACGCACGCACGCGCGCACAGCGACGCCCGGGCGCCCCTCACAAAGGACACGTGGCCACACATAGCCGCGACAATACAAGAGACGACGTACGAGGAAAAACAGTAAAGGGGCTGTGTGGGCCACGGTGCCTGCCGTGGCTGCCCCGCCCCGCCCGGCCCCGCGGAAGGGCAAAAAGCTCCCCGGCTCTCATGGGTCCACGGCCCACGGCCCAGCCTGTGGCCCCGGAGCGCTCCCCCGCAGGGGAGCAGAGGAGGAAGGAGCCCGTCAAGTTCGATACCCTCCCTCAGCCGGCCATCTGGTTGAGCAGCGTAAGCGGTTCAGACAACCAAGGCCATCTTTTCTTTTCTTCACGCCGAAAACCGAAACGGCTGGCTCAGTTTTCGACACATTCACAGAAAGCGGCGTTTTCGAGCATTTGGGGGTTGATGTTTGCGCCAGCCGAGGCGTCAGCTGTTATTGTCTGCACCGCTTCAAACAGGTAGTCGGTTCTACCGGGGGTGGGTCCAGTTTTGAAGCACGTGCCGCTCCCCCAGATACCTGAGCGGTGGCACGCGTGCGACACGCGTGCGACACGCGGCACACGGCACACGCCCGCGCGTGCCGTCTCCTCTGACCAAACGCGCGCACATACACAGTCGGTCCAGCCGCCGCCGCCGCCGCCGCCGCCTTGTGTGCGCTGGCAACAAACGGCGTCCAGTGGTGTGGTCATCACCGGCAGGGCCTTGTGGTACGGGCCGGGGCCTTGTGGGCCGGGGCCGCCCTTGTTAGCACGCGCTGCGGGGGTGTAAGCCACGCGCCGCGGTTTGTCACAGCGACCGCACCCCTTTCAAAGCCACCACCACCACCACCACCACAACGCCGCCGCCGTCGTCCGTCCTAGCGCGCGCTGTGTGTGTGTGTGCGTGTACACGCGCTTTCTCGCCCCTTTACTCGGAGCCCCCTGTAAGGCCCTTATTTAACTCGGTCGCGACACGGTAGGCTCCTATTCATGTGTGCCACTCGCCACGCCGTTCGCGACGAAGGCATCCCAGACCCGATGCCTGACCCTTACCGGGGAGGGGGGGAGGTGTAAGCCGCCAGCAGTGCGGTCACACACACACACGGAAAAGCCCGGGAGCAGAAAGCGGATGCCACTGTGCAGTTTCTGACGCCGGTGACGTCACAGCAAGGATCGGTTGGCGAGTGGGTATTTCGGGCAGCTGCGCCAGTAGTGCCACTAGGGCGTGCGGGGGCGGCCGTCTCTCCTGCACTGTCTTACACCGCCCAGCGCAGCAGCGCGGTGCTGCTCTGAGGGCCACGGCGTCCAGGGGCGGCCGTCTGTCCTGCTATGGAGCCCGGCACTGTCTTACACCGCCCAGCGCGGCAGCGCGGTGCTGCTCTGAGGGCCACAGCGTGCGGTTTTTCGCTCAAACGCATCTCTTCCCCGACACCTCTCATTTCTCTGCGGCGGGAGGGACTCTATAATAATATTCAGCGCGCCATGAGTCATTGAAATGCTTGGGATTCTACAAAGAGCTGACACCGAGCACGGGTACCGGAGTACCGGGTAGTCTCTGCCCGCCGCCGAGGCCGTTTGTGCTTCGACACCCAGAAGGGAGTTCCTTCCCTCTCATTTCCCTTTTCCTAACACACTTTCCACTGAAGGGGGTTGTTGGGTGCGGCGTGCAGTGGCGTAGCCTGTTTGCGTACAGGGACGCCGGGGGACGGAGGAAGGGTTGCGCCCCGCCCCTCCCCTCCACTCCCCTCTCCGGCGGGACTCCTCTGCCCTACCGACGGAGGAACAATCCCGCCCCGAGTATTGTATCGAGACCAAATCCCGAATAAGGACAACGGCGCGCACCCCGCCCCGCCCCGCCCACGCAGGCAGCCCTGCCCCCCCCCCCCCCCCCCCCCCCCCCCCCCTCGGCTCCGCTCGCGGCTCCGCTCCCCGAGCTGCTCCCAGCGCTCCCCTCATCCCGATTCCAGACGGGGACTTACTGTGTCTGGCCTGCTGCCGGCCGGGCTGGGCTGGGCCGGGGGCTGTCAGAACGACCCGCACAGACAGAAAACATATTATGGGAGGCCGGGCAGATCGGTCCGGGCGGATCGGGGGGCCTAGCAGGCCTAGCAGGGCGGTGCCCCCTTATGGGGGGGGGGGGCGCTCTGTGTCATCATAGGGGCAGCAGGGCGCTCCAGAGCTGACGCAAAAGTGACCAACGCGCACCCCGTATCTCGCAGAACACAAAACTTGCAAAATTGCAATCTGCTGTCGTGGCAGGTGGTCCGGCGTGCGTCCCGCTGCCCGCAGCACGGCTGCCCGCGCCCGATTGACGCACGCAACAACGGGACCCGGCGGTGTTCCCCTTTGTGCGGTCACGTGGTACAGGGCCAGCCGTGAGGCAGGTTGGGGATGGGTTTTGGGGCTTACACCGCGGGAGCAGGACCCTGTTTGGACGCGGCGGGGGCGCGGTGGGGGGCCGGCGGGGGGGGGGGGGGGGGGGCTTTTGTTGTCAGAACCACGGCGGGGAGATAGAGAGGTCAGCGCGCGCGCGCGCACGCACACACACTTACGCACACACAACATGTGCGCACTGAAAAGAATCGGCAGAATTCTGTATCCTCGAGGTGGTTGTTTGGAACCGTCCGCGCCCCTCAGCAGCTCTTCGCCGCCCCGCCTGTAGATGAACCCCGTCACTCCGTACCACTGACACCCCCGGCACCGGGTTGGTCCGCATTGTCTACCGCAGCAGGTCCATCAGGTTTTGCGCACGTGGGCCCCCTCGGCTCACCCACTGGCCCCGCCTCGGACCCAGAGCACCCCGGGCACGCCCTCAGCGCCGTCTATTGTCGTGGATTTAACGCTCGATTTGCAGCTCAAGTGCAGACCATCGGCCACCCACCCGACCCCCGGCCTGCATGCTCCACGGCCATTTCTCAGCGCAGCGCGCAAGTCAACAGGCGGCGGGGATGAACCCGCCTGCAGCTGCGCCCCCGCAGCCCCCGCAGCCCCCGCAGCCCTCGTTGCCTGCCACTCCACCTCCAGCGGAGCCCACTGAGCCCTGATAGCCCAGCTCAGCGCCCGCGTGCCGCCCGCGCGCCGCCCGCCAGCCATCAGCAGAAAACTAACTACTCCTTCGCACTCACCGACCCCGCTCGGCTTGGCTGGCTGGCAGAGTTTGTTCTCAAATTTCGGAAGCTGACTGACGCAAAGAGGCGAGAGAGGCGAGCGGGAGGCGGGCGGGGCCGTGCGCCCAGCCCAGGCCCAGCCCAGGCCCCGGCTATTTGCCGGGCGTTAATGTAGTGTGTGCGGCAACTTCATCATCACGCCTGTAAAAGCCATATACGCTGAGCGCGGCACTTCTGTCCCACCATGCCGGGCGGGGGGGCGGGGCGGGGCCCCTGCGAATGGCGCATAGGCCTGCCCGCCAGACACGCGCGCACGCCGGGCTGCCTATCTGCGCCTGGCGGGCGCTGGGCCAGCAGGCGCCGCAATGCCACCGCGTCGCAAGACGGAATAACGGAATGCGACGGTACACACTTTTCCCCTTCTTATTTTTTTTCCTGCGGAGTCATAAGCATAACAAGGTTTGTAACCACATGGGGGCAAAAAAATTGCAAGCCACGGACAAAATATAATATGGCATCGTGTGTACAGTACAGCCTGCATTGTGGTGTGTCCGGTGGAGGGCCCTGCTGGGGACCCGCTGGGGCCCCGCTGGGGCACGGGGGGCCTATGAGCCCCCGGGAAGGGCCCAGCCCTGCTCCGCTGAAGGGACACGGGGCTTTATTGCGTCTGTGACGTTATTTATCGTCCGCGGTCGGTTTGTCGCCACTACCCCCCCTCCCCCCCTTCTCTGATGACCCCACCACCCCACAAACCCCATCCAACCCCATCCTACCCCACCCCCAGGACTATGTGGCCGGGCCTGGCCGGGGTTGGGTCCATCCGGGGGCAGGAAAGGCTCGCTCGCAACGACCAAGGCAGACCCGACGCCCCCCCCCCTCACGGCCCCCCGCCACGGTCCCCCGCCACGGCCCCCGGCGCCGCCCCCGGAGCCGCCCCCGCTACGGCCCGCGCTGTCTTCGCAAGCTCCCTCAACGCAGCGCAGCAATGTGCACGGATTTCTCAGCGGGCTAATTTCTACCCGGCCTCTTTGTTACAACCACACACAGACACACAGCCACGGGACACGAGGCCCGCCTCTGCCTATAGGGCCCCACAAACAGCAACAGTGTTTATGCCGAGGAAGGCGGAGGACAAGGTGGGGAGCGCAGAGGGGAGAGGACGAATGAAGCCCACAAGACACGAACGAAAAGAAGGAGGACGGCGTCCAATTATCGCCGCCATGTTTCCGCAACATAGCACGCGTCACACACGCTCTCACGCGTCGAATGTGACGGCCAAACACGCACGCACGCACACGCACATGCACACATACACACGCACACACACACACACACACACACACCTCACTCCGGTCGTCTCCAGTTTCGCACTCCGCCTCTGCCACCTTTTCACGCCGTCACGCACTCCGGCTGGGTGTACGCGCCGCACCGCACCGCTCGGCGCTGGGCCCAGCCGGGCCCCACGGTGGACGGGAACACCGCCCGCCTAGTCCACAAGATCGTGTTTACACGTGTTTTTCGGTAAACGAGTGGAAAATGAGACGAACGGTGGCAGGGGAGGAGCGATATGGGGGCAGCACAGTGGCCGGCAGCAGCCGATGGCCGGCAGCGAGCCGACACGTCCCCTACGCTCCGGTGCGCCGCGCTAGCCGGGACGGGACGGCCGCTCCACAACCAGACCCGCGGCTCATTTACGAACACTTCTAAAAAATAAAAATAAAATAAGAAGACGAATCGAGTAAGAAAATCGAGATTACTAAAATTCTGAGTCAGTTTCGAACACAATTCCGAGGAGACGAAGTTGAAAAATCGTTTTGGTCATCTTGATTCCTCAATTCGACTTCAATTTTCTAACAGTCCTTGCTGTTAGATAGTTTCATCCGGTTTCATTTCACGAGGCACAACAATAGCAGCGGATTCTTCTACAGGTGAGAAATAATCTCCCCTCTTTTCGCTTCTGCGCGGCCGCCGCAGACCAGGTAAGTGGCCGGAAGGGGTTGGGAGACGGGGTGGCCGGCGAGGTGCTTCCGCTAACACAGCTCCGCCCCTGCGCGCCTGCCGCACACACGGCGCACACAAGAGGCTGCTGCTGCTGCTGCTGCTGCTGCTGCTGCTGCTGCTGCTGCTGCTGCTGCTGCTGCTGCTGCTGCTGCTGTGCTGCTGCTGCTCTGCTGCTGCTGTGCTGCTGCTGCTGCTGCTGCTGCTGTGCTGCTGCTGCTGCTGCTGCTGCTGCTGCTGCTGCTGCTGCTGCTGCTGCTGCTGCTGCTGCTGGAGGCGTCGGTGTGGCGTCGCCGCCCATTTGTTGAAACGTAACGAGAGATCCACTCAGTCGGCAGGCGCTGGTAACGTTACCCACACACGGCCCGGGAGGTCCTGCGTCCTCCGGTCCTCCTCGCCGTCACCTCAGGCAGGCAGTGCCATGGCAGAGCCCAGGCAGGCCAGTCCAACGACACGCCACGCCCGTCCGCGCCAGGCAGGTGGAGGGGGGAGAGGGGGGGGGCGAGGGTGCGCAAAACCGCAAACACCCGGTGGCAGGCGGGTGCCGGGTCGGACAGACGAGGCCAGCGCGCGGGGAAGAAGCTCCCACCAGACGGGCCGAGCGGCTGCTGGTCTCGGCCGCCAGTCTTACCAAGCTCCGTCCTCGCGAGCCCTTCGGCGATGTCTGTGAGCGGGCCGCAACTTACTTAACAAACACCCCCCGCGGACACGCAGCGGGACACGACGCGCTGAATTACCTGCGACACACACAAAAAAAAGCACGGAATGATTATAAATCCATCTTGGTTTGACAGGCGAAACAAATGATCTCTGGTCTTGCCGAAATTGATTTTTAATTGATGTTGGTGTAGCCGTGTCGCTGGCACCACCTGTCCGCCCCGCACGCCCCCTGCAGCCCCCACGAGTCCCTATGGCAGCCCCCGGCAGCCCTCGGCAGCCCTCGGCAGCCCTCGGCAGCCCTCGGCAGCCCTCGGCAGCCCTCGGCAGCCCTCGGCAGCCCTCGGCAGCCCTCGGCAGCCCCAGCGGAGCTCCGCCTCCGGGAGCAGGCAAGCCCATGTAGGTATCGCCTTTCCACAAAATTCCCTTTCGATTTAGTACATATGATACGTCCCGCCCGGAGCCGATGGGGCGAGGAGGCGGCGGGCCGAGAACCACACCGGTGTGGCCATCGGACTTTGTCCGCGCTGGCAGCGTTTCTCTCGTCAGTCTATATGCGGTCTAATGAAAATGAAATTCTCCGCCAGGACCCCCATACCCTCTGCTGCGGGAGGAAAAGAGAAAGCCAAGGGACGACAGCGGGCGTACCGCCCACCAGTGATCCTAATCCCGGAAAAACAACAGCTATCTGCTGTGCGCGAACCAAAGTTATCCGGAATAAATCGTTTATCATGCTTAAACTTTGAGAGCATTTATCATATCGGGGCCTCTCTAATCCACAATGAAATACCACGCACACATGGGGCCGCGAGGGAACGCGCGCCTGCAACAGCGAGCGCCTGCGAGCGCCGGGGTAGGCCAGCCCGCACGGCCCGCACGCATGCAGAGGTCGGAGTTGCCTACCCACCAGGCGTCATGTGCGCTCAGACGTCTAAGCTCTTTGTGACAAAATCATGAACGTGATCCAAAGACGATCCCTCAGTAATACTTGCGAGCGCTTGACTCTCAAGACCCCCCCCCCCCTCCATCCTTGTTTTTTTTTTCAAATGGATGGGTGCGTGTCAAGGGGGACAGAAGAGTGCATGAGTCCGTATTTTGCACCCGGCTCGTCAGAACGAACAGGGCGAGAACAATAGTTATTCCGGGCGCATAAGTCCTTTCCGGCACAAGGGAAATCCACTCTCTCTCTCTCTCTCTGTGTGCTGGCCGAACCGTCGGGGAAGGGGACGGGGGTAGTGTGACGGCAGAAAACTCTGAATATTTCATTACGCGTGACTTTGTGTGTGGATGTGTTCAACGTTGTTAGCGAATTGCAGGTGCGGATCAGAGCCGAAAGCATTAGGGAGGCGTTCGGGAGAGAGAAACACCGAAGTGGTAATATCGGCGGACGTGCTACTAGAAAAATAAATGGTGCCAAGAGCCAATCTCACCTCATGTAGGTATGGAAAAGCATAGCACTCAGGGAGGGGGGGGGTAATTTTACAATTGTTCTCTTTGTCTTCCTCCGCTGCCGACGCCGCGACGCCCCCCCGCGGGGCCCAAAGGGCCTACGGGGACAGGAGCAGGACATCCCCTGGAAAAAGTCGCGTCGGGCTGAACACTGATTACGCCCCAAAGCCCAGGGCCCAGGCCTCACAAAGGACTCCATCCGCACCTCCACCGCACCGGCTGGATCCTCGTGGCTCTGCAATCCCAGCCCGAGCTTCCAGAACCATTACATACGTGCACGGAAACAAGGGGACCCAGGGCAGAGCGGGTAAAGTCCTACGCCAATTGCCAACTCGAGTAAAAGGGGGTGAAACACCTAAAAATTTGAGGAAATCATCAGCATCTCACAGTAAAACCCGTAGAAATATAGCAATACACAGCCGTGCCACATCGTAGCGTCAGCGTTTGCGAACGACTCCGACAAGAAATCGGGTACACAATGTTTTCCCGTAAATCAAGCACGGAAAGAAGAAAGGAGGGGCGAGACGGTGGAGGGAGAGAGTGTGATTGGGTGAGAGAGAGAGAGAGAGAGAGAGAGAGAGAGAGAGAGAGAGAGAGAGAGAGAGAGAGAGAGAGAGAGAGAGAGAGAGCTGACAGGAGATATGAACAGCCCGCACGCCGCCAGCCACCAGGGGACGAGAGATGTCAATAATACGCGTGTGATTGAAAGCAAGGGAAGGTCGAAGGAGGGGGAGGGGGAGGGGGGCAGAGCGTACCAGAAGAACTTGCTTCTGGCCCTCAGGTCGCAGTGGCGTACTTACGTATTTCATTCACCTCTCCCCGCGCGCACACTTCCCATGAAAGTCAAACAAATCCAGGGAAGAAAATAACCAAAAGGTGTGTTCCAATCAAGCCCTACTTTCCCTTCTGTAAGCGCGCGGCCTAACCAAACCAGCGGTCGGATTGGTCGCGCCGCCTCTCTCGATATTCGGTATGGGAGTGACAGCTCAGCAAAGCAAAGCTCATTCCGCACGGCGAGGCGAAAATACTCGGCGACAGGCGCGCAAATAGCAGACACTCCGGCACTCACTCTGACGGGTGCCGCGGCCCCGCCACACCCGGGAGCAGGCGGAGCAGGCGGAGCGGGCGGAGCAGGCGGAGCGGGCGGAGCATGCCGCGGCCGGGAACGGTCTGGCTCTGGAAATATATTTCACACGGAAAATGAGAGTATGAAGGTCTCTGGACAAAGTATGGAAGTATATGCAAGTCTGGAAGCTGGGAGGCCAGCAGATGCGATGGGGTGGGAGGTCTGCTCTGCCTCTGCGAATGAGACCGGGGACCGGGCGGGGCTTTAGCGCTATCGCCATCACCATCTCCGGCCACGTGACCTGGGGGCGGGGATTTTAAATAACACGCTTATTTCCCACCGGGTCCGCCGAGCATTTCCCTGTCGGACATGGAAGTAGTCTCCCCGAGTAGTCTCCGCGAGAGACGCTCGGCGCAGCCCAATCATTCAATGGTGGGACCCCGACTCACACGACACCGGGGCGCAGCGACGCGGCCGCAGGGTTCCGGTGAATTGCTAATTATTTTGCACGTGTACGGCCTTTAATACGCGTGAGAGGAAGGGAAGAGCGAGAGAGAGAGAGAGAGAGAGAGAGAGAGAGAGAGAGAGAGAGAGAGAGAGAGAGAGAGAGAGAGAGAGAGAGAGAGAGAGAGAGAGAGAGAGAGAGAACCCCTCGAACAATTCGAGTTCTCCTCTGCTTGCACGGCCGTGCATGGCTCACGGGTCTGGGCCGGACTTACTTAGACTACCGCGACACACACACACACACGGCGCGGCACAGCGCGGCCGACCCTACTGCTCCCCACACACCCCGCCACGCCCCGGCCGAGAGGACCCAGCCCAGCCCGGTGCTGCTGCATATTCAACAGCTCCTCTACACGACGACCAGCGTCCAGGGCTGGCGGGGGGAGGGGGAGGGGACACGGTGACTAGCAGGCGACTTACAGCGGCGAGACTGACCAGGCAAATGATACTCTTTCGCTCAGGTGGCGTGGCGACTGCTGCACCGCAATGCTACTGTTGGTGCTGCTGCTGCGGTGGCGGTGGCGGCCAGGAGGTGGCAGCGGCAGCGGCGGCACAGACGAATAAGGCTTGATGAAATAAATTCGCCGTCATGTGCAATGTGCATGTATAAAGCGTTGATTATCATTTTCGAGCCGACGACGTCTTGCGGGGCCGTGCGGCCCGGAGGCCTTGAGGTCCGGAGGTGTGCGCGAGGGCCGTAATTATGACAGTCGAGCCACTCAGCGAGCCCTCAGCGAGCACTGCTAGCCCTCAGCGAGCACTGCAGGCCCTCAGCGAGCACTGCTAGCCCTCAGTGAGCACTGCTAGCCCTCAGCGAGCACTGCTAGCCCTCTGCGAGCACTGCAGGCCCTCTGCGAGCACTGCAGGCCCTCAGCGAGCACTGCAGGCCCTCAGCGAGCACTGCTAGCCCTCAGCGAGCACTGCTAGCCCTCAGCGAGCACTGCTAGCCCTCAGCGAGCACTGCTAGCCCTCAGCGAGCACTGCTAGCCCTCAGCGAGCACTGCTAGCCCTCAGCGAGCACTGCTAGCCCTCAGTGAGCACTGCAGGCCCTCTGCGAGCACTGCAGGCCCTCAGCGAGCACTGCAGGCCCTCAGCGAGCACTGCTAGCCCTCAGTGAGCACTGCTAGCCCTCAGCGAGCACTGCTAGCCCTCAGCGAGCACTGCTAGCCCTCAGCGAGCACTGCTAGCCCTCAGCGAGCACTGCTAGCCCTCAGCGAGCACTGCTAGCCCTCTGCGAGCACTGCAGGCCCTCAGCGAGCACTGCAGGCCCTCAGCGAGCACTGCTAGCCCTCAGCGAGCACTGCAGACCCTCAGGGAGCACTGCTAGCCCTCAGTGAGCACTGCTAGCCCTCAGCGAGCACTGCTAGCCCTCAGCGAGCACTGCTAGCCCTCAGCGAGCACTGCAGGCCCTCTGCGAGCACTGCAGGCCCTCAGCGAGCACTGCAGGCCCTCAGCGAGCACTGCTAGCCCTCAGCGAGCACTGCTAGCCCTCAGCGAGCACTGCAGGCCCTCTGCGAGCACTGCAGGCCCTCAGCGAGCACTGCAGGCCCTCAGCGAGCACTGCTAGCCCTCAGCGAGCACTGCAGGCCCTCTGCGAGCACTGCAGGCCCTCAGCGAGCACTGCTAGCCCTCAGCGAGCACTGCAAGCCCTCAGCGAGCACTGCTAGCCCTCAGCGAGCACTGCTAGCCCTCAGCGAGCACTGCTAGCCCTCAGTGAGCACTGCTAGCCCTCTGCGAGCCCTGCAAGCCCTCAGGGAGCCCTCCGCGAGCCCTCTAAGCCCTCCGCCGTGGCCGCGGACCGCACTTCTATCCGCTGTAAAAGAAGTCGAGGCCGTAATGCACGCGGCCGTGTAAGTCTGGCGGAGGGTGTAAGGTAACGCGGCGGGCTGGCAGTGAGCGATGGCCTCCGTGGGGTGGGTCAGCGGCAAGGTGAGACGCTCGATGGGTGGCCCGAGAGAGACAAAAACAGTCCTAGGGCTCGCCTTGTCGCACTTCATTATATATCCGACCGCCGCCGGGCCGGATCTCCCCTCTCATTTCTCCACGCGCGCGCGGGGCCTCTGCGGGGGGGCGTCCACAAATGCCTTGCCGGCGTGCTGCCGCAGCGGTGTGGGGCCCGCCCTGACTGGGGCCGCCCTGACTGGGGCCGCCACGGCGTTTGGGCGCGGCCCCTGCGGGCACAGCACACGCACAGTGACTGGTGATCGTCACAGCGCGCAGCCCGGCAGTCCGGACCGACCTCCATGACACGGCACAGGCCACCCAGCCACGCAGGCAGCAGGCGGCAGGCGGCAGGCGGCCCTAACGAACGCCGGTCTGACACCGCGGCGCGCCGCACTCAGCCACTGCCGTTAGGTTAGGTCAGGTTCAGGTTCGCAGGGAGGTTGGCTTGTCTTGGTATGACACAAAGGCAAGGCCTGCGCGGCCCTCGGCCCTCGGCCCTCGGCCCGGCCGCCCCACTCGCCGCCTCGCGCCGCAGCCGCACCGCCACAGCGCGCAGAAGGTGGGGCCTCGGACATGATGATTGTACACGACACAGCCATTAGTCGGCCGGCGGTCCGACCCGACCCGACGACTCAGGTGCGGCCGGACCGGCATGGCTAGGCCACGGCCAACCCCCCCCCCCCCCCTCTCCTCCGTTCCTCTCCCCCGCCCCCCGTGTAATCTTTGCAGCTCCGCGAATCAGCCATTCTCTGTCCCTGCCTTACTTCACGTCGCGTTGACTGTTTTGAATGTGTGTGAGTGAGTGTGTGTGTGTCAGCACTTAGCATGGTGAAACTGCAGGGTGCAGTCACAGTTCTCCGCTGAACGCCGCACTGCAATTCCCAACAGGCCGGGCCAGAGGTCCTGGGCTGGGCTGCACATCCGCATGCTGCTGCGCCGTCCCGTTTATATCACTGGCCGCCGAAATTAAATTTAGGCGGCAGCCGTGCACACATGCCACGATGCGGGCGGCAGACGGCCGTCGCCAGCGTCGCCATGGCAACGCCGGCGGCGGCGGTGGCGCTGGCGTCTTGGCGCCGGGCCGTGGGGGGTCGTGTTTTGTGTCCAGCGGGGGGCCCGGGGGACCCGCCCCGCCAAAGGGTTAGGCATGGCGCGCCACGGCGGCCCGCGGGCCCCGGCAGCCATGGCCGGTCCGGTACACAGGCACGGCCGTTTGCATAAATTTGTGACACTTAACGGCCGCGGCGTCCCGCGGCGGTACGACCCCGGCGCTCCGCTTTTAAGGGTAGTTTTTAGGCGGGAATGGATGAAGTACCGGCCCAGATAACTTCTTGGCTGTGCCTGCCGCTGCCACCGCCTCCGCCGCCGCCGCCGCCACCACCCTGCCAGCGAGCAGCACATGACGGAGGAGGAAATGTCCGTAATTAAAAATCTGGAACTAAGCGCTTAAGTGAAAAAGAGAGAACGATGGAAGAAAAAAAAAGGAAGCTGCAAAATTTTCCGTTTTTTTTTTCTTTTTCTACGCTGCCTTGTTTTCGTGCCTCGACGTCCTGACGGCGATCGCGAGTTGTTATTATTGGAGCGGCAAACTGCAGAGACGTACGAAAGTGTCGTGTGTATTCGGGGCGTGTTTGCCAGCGAGGCGCCAAATAAATGGCTCCCCCCGCCCCCACCCCCATCTCTTTCACCTCATATTCCTATTCCCTTTTACCCTTCGCTTCTCAAACAAACTGTAAACTTCCCTTTGCAATTCAAAAGTCTTCACAGACTATTGACCATGAATGCATAAAATGTATAATGTAAAACTACTTGGGACGAGGCGGACCCAGCACACCGTAGGCTAAAACGGACCGAACAACCCCTTCGTCTACCCCCCCCCCCCTCTATCGACCCCCCCGCCCCTCACCCCCTAACATTACCTGATAAGAACCCCCACGCACTAGCTCGTCCCGCGGGCGGCGCGCGCAGAGTGCCGGGCTAAGTTTCCCCCTCCCACCCAATCTCTGCGCTCTGCTTCCGTCTCGCACATTTCTCTCCTCTTGTCTGTCTATGTGTCTTCGCACACACATACCGAAACGCCACACCGGTGGTGATAAAATTTTATCATCCTAAAATTTTAGCCGAGCAAAACGAAACGAAGGGGTGGGGGTGGGGGGAAGGCATGACTGTGGAAACACGTTGATAAACACATACCCCACCTCCCCCCCCCCTCCCCACGCGGGCGTGCTGCTGTGTTCCCACCAATCCAACAGCCGGTGAGAGGGCAGTGACGGAGATAAACAGAGAGCGAGAGGGAGAGAGGGGGTGGGGTGAGAGAGAGAGGGGAAGTGCCAAATGACGCTCACGTGTGAGCGATGCTTTCCGAAGGTGTCGCCGCAGAGCGCTCGCTGCGCGGTCTGCGTGAAGCGGGAGATAAAGCGTCGGGCGGGGGCTCCACGGGGGCTCCACGGGGGCTTCACGGGGGCTCCACGGGGGCTTCACGGGGGCTTCACGGGGGCTCCACGGGGGCTTCACGGGAGGTTCCACGGGGGCTCTACGGGGGCTCACAGCCACCACTGATATGCCTCTCCGCCCGTATTAGCAGTCCGCGTGAGGGGCGCCTATACCGCTTTGCGATGAAAAGAAACGGACCGGGGATCCGATACGTGTGTTTCAAGCCGGGAATTATTTCCGGCCGCGTGTTCTCCGGAGCGAGTGCGGGTTTGCGGCGGCGGCGGTGAGTTGTGGGCGTTTCCTCTCCCCCGGCAGGACTTTTGTCGCACTCGCGCGCGCTGCTGGCGCTGCTGTCCGTTCCGCGGCGCTAACTCACGGTGAGAAACGCACTCCCGGCATGCGTGCGGAAGGACCATATAAATGTCCTTTTAAATCAACTCAATCTACTGAAATGACGGCGGTCGGCGCGGAGGGCGGCGGCGTGCGCTCAGCCGCGGCCGCAGGGAAAGGGGTCAAAGGCCTCGGGCGCGGCTCCATCCCTCATCACAGGCCGTCGCCCACCCGGAGGACCTGGAGAACCCGGAGGACCGAGGACGCGGAGACTAGTGGCGACATTTTTTACTTCATCGGGGCGAGCCGCGGGAAATAGAGAAGGGGGGCTCAGGATGGAATGAATTTACCCCTCCAGCCGAAAAGCCCGAAATTGCCCTCATTGGAGTGTGACGAGCGTTCGGTGCACGGAGGCCGGCGGGGCCCGGCGGGGCCCGGCGGGGGCGCGCGATCCGAATAACTTCATTTCATACATGACTCGCTCCCATGAATGCCTTCCTTCCCTGAAGAAGGCGAGACAACGCCTTTTTTCTCTCTTTTTTTTTACATCTTCCCCGCTCTCGCTATCTCTCTTCCTCCCTCTCCGGCTCCGTGTCGCAGAGCGGCAAGTAACGAGACTGCGGATGGCCTTCACCCACTCGTCGTGTCGTTACCCAGACGCAGTGGGGACCTTAGAACGGGGAGTAGCGTCGCGCGGTTCAGCAGTGGCGCACACGGATGCACTCTGGGCAGCTTGGGTTCAGTCCTGGCACCCCCGCCCCCGCCGCCCCTCCGTCATTACAATACCCCCACCGCCCCGCCACGCCTCCCCTACCACCCGCCGCCGTCCCCTTTCGTGTTTCGGCGTGGCCGGCACAGAGACATTAGAGGAAGGTGTCTAACGTACCGTGTAATAAACTAATTACCAGAGGAGAACGCTTTCGGATCTCGACCACCCCGCCGCATGAATGACAGACACTGCATGCAGCCCTTGCCGGGCTGTTGCCGGACACCTCGCACGGCATGCCTCGGTAATGACAGCGGATGGATCGGGGGCAGCCGCTCTGAGAATCGTCCTGCCCTCCTGCCATTTCGTCTCTTTACCGCATTTTCGATTATCCCGCGCCTGCATGACAACATGAGTGCTCTGATAATTCACATTTCCTCGTCGGGTTGATGGGCTTCCGGGTACCGCCGGTGAGGAGAGAAGAGCAGAGCGCGGACCGATATCGATCCGTCCTGAGCGGCGCGGCGCAGCGGCCTGGCTGTCTCGTTGTTGGAGCAAGGGTCCTTGTAGTGGTGGCGGCGGCGACAAAGCCATTACACCAGCAATTATACAGATGCAAATCTCCTCTCCTTTAAGTTGGAAAGCGTCTGCGGCCACACGGGAGGCGCTACCGTGCTGCTCGGCGCCCACCCACGCTCGGGGGCCGCGGTGTCGGCGGGGCCCTGGCCAAGGCCCTGGCCATAGACGGCCAGGTGATGGATGGGCATAGGCGCCCACGGCCACGCCGACGATGGCCACGCCCAGTGCGGGCGATGCAGGGCGCCGTGCGGCCGCCGCGGGACACCCCTAGGTAGCGTTCGGCCGGGCCGGACATAGCCCGACAGAGAGACAGGCCCAAGAACCCAGTGAGTGCGAGAGAGACAGGCGGTCATAGCCTTGCCGCGCCGCATGTCCGGTCCGGCCGATGCAGAACACCACCCGGAGGCCCAGGTCGGCCCAGCCACGGCCGTGTCCCGGACCCCACAGACGACCCGCGCCCTGCGGTTTCCGCCGGCATACATGTGCTTCGGGACATGTGCGCACACATGACTCACTTCTTCAGGCCGACGATTTCAATTTTATTTTTTTGCGCCTTCCCTTCTTCCTCTAACTAAACTCCGCTTTCTTTGGGCGCCGTTCTAATTACACGCTGCCACACCGGCGCCCGGCACGGCCCGGCGGGCCCTCACCCACTTGGCTAGGCGCGGGGCCGGCCGTAAGCAGGCAGGAGGGGCCGCCGGCCTCCGGCCTCACCTCTCCGACCCGAAGCCACCGGGCGGACGGCCTCCCAGCCGACCCATCGGACCCACCGGACCCCCGAAAAGCCGTC